>KV013398.1:60964-76774 GCA_001598015.1 Dorcoceras hygrometricum
CGAAATCAACAAGTCCAGGAACAACTCAACTGAACCCAGGAGCTCAAGATAACTGGAAACAAGCTAACTACTGGAATCTATTACAAGACTTACTCAAACAGATGCGGCCATTCACGCTGCATCTTCTCTTCCAGTTCCCAGGTAGCTTCTTCTCTACCATGCTTGCTCCACTGAACCATTACCAACGGAATGGTTTTATTTCTCAACTGTTTCTCTTTCCTATCCAAGATCTGCAAGGGATATTCCACGTAACTCTGATCAAGCTCAACCTCGCCTGTTCCCAATACATGAGATGGATCTGGCTCATACTTCCTCAACATGGAAACATGAAAGACATCATTTAGAGAAAACAATTCTGCTGGCAACAACAGCCGATAAGCTAAAGGGCCAATCCTTTCTAAGAACTCATAAGGACCAACATAACGAGGGGCCAACTTACCCTTCAGACCAAATCGCATAACACTACGGAAAGGGGAAACCTTAAGGAAAACACGATCACCAACCTGAAACTCTAAAGGCCTACGCCTCTTATTCACATAGCTGGCTTGGCGATCTTGTGCGGCTTTCATACGTTGACGGATTAGATCCACTTGATCTCTCATGTGCTGCACAAATTCTGGAGAAGACAGCTGCTTCTCCCCCACTTCTTCCCAACACACAGGCGATCTGCACGTCCTACCATACAACGCCTCAAATGGTGCCATACCAATCGATACTTGATAGCTGTTATTATAGGAGAATTCCACCAAGGAAAACGAATCCTGCAAGCTACCATCGAAGTCCATCACAACAGCTCTTAACATATCCTCCAAAATCTGGATAGTTCGCTCAGATTGGCCATCTGTCTGGGGGTGATACGCTGTACTCATAGCCAATCTAGTCCCTAGGGCTGCCTGCAAACTCTTCCAAAACCTGGAAGTAAACCTCGGATATCTGTCTGAGACTATCGAAACAGGCACACCATGCAGACACACTATACAATCTATGTACAGCTTCGCCATCTTCCTCAAAGAGAACGACATACCATAGGGAATGAAGTGCGCATACTTCGACAATCAGTCTACAACCACCCAACAGCATCGCACCCTCTGCTGGAACGAGGCAGATGCGTCACAAAATCCATCGCTATGTGCTCCCAATTCCATTGGGGCACTTCCAGACTCTGCAATAGACCACCAGGTCTCATCCTTTCAGCCTTAACTTGCTGACAATTCAGACACTTGGCCACAAAATCAGCAACGTCACTCTTCAATCCAGCCCACCAGAAGTGAGGCTTCAGCGCTTGGTACATCTTCTTCACGCCAGGATGAACACTGTATTTACTACAGTGCGCTTCTCTCAAAATTTGTTCCTTCAAATCTATGAGGTTTGGCACAACCAACCGGCCACGAAACCTCAAACAACCATCAGACGAAATAGAATAGTCCTCAAGCTGTCCAGCTCTTACCTTCAGCTTTAGCTCATGGATGGAAGGATATGTCCTTTGAGCAGCTCTAATGCTCGCAACAACCTGTGGCTCTAATTGAAAAGAAGAAACCACAACAAAATCCGTAGCTGGGTAAAACTGCCAACCAGTAGTGCTAAGATGCTCACGATCCTTAGAAGAATACAATGATGCAAGCATTGCTCCTTGAGCCTTTCTGCTCAATGCATCAGCAACTAAATTCACTTTCCCAGGCTGGTATTGGATCTCACACTCAAAATCCTTGAGCAGCTCCATCCATCTACGCTGTCTCATATTCAAATCTGACTGCGAAAACAAATACTTAAGGCTCTTGTGGTCTGAATACACCATAAATTGCTCGCCATACAAGTAATGACGCCAAATCTTCAAAGCAAAGACTACAGCTGCTAGCTCCAAATCATGAACTGGGTATCGAGTCTCATGCGGTTTCAGCTGCCGTGAAGCATAAGCAATGACCCGACCATGCTGCATCGACACACAACCCAATCCATTGAGCGAGGCATCTGAACACACCACGTAACCACCTGAACCAGATGGCATGGCTAACACAGGCGCAGATGTTAACTTCTTTTTGAGCAACTGAAAACTGTTCTCACATTGCTCAGTCCAAACAAAACGCTTGTCCTTCTGGGTCAACTGTGTCATTGGCTTAGCTATGCTAGAAAATCCTTCGATAAAACGACGATAATAGCCAGCCAGACCCAAGAAACTACGAACCTTCGTCACACTCTTGGGGCGTTCCCAACTGACAACAACTTCTACTTTACTGGGATCAACCGAAATCCCATCTGCTGAAATAACGTGACCCAAAAACACAACACGAACCAGCCAAAACTCGCACTTAGAAAACTTAGCATACAGCTGCGAGTCTCTAAGCGTCTGAAGAACAACTCTCAAATGCTCCTTGTGCTCCAAAGGAGTCTTCAAATACACCAAGATGTTATCGATGAACACTATCACAAACTGATCGATGAACTCTCGAAAAACCATATTCATCAAATCCATGAAAACTGCTGGGGCATTTTTCAAACCAAAAGGCATAACCAGAAACTCGAAATGCCCGTACCTCGTACGAAAAGCAGTCTTCGCAACATCTGAATCTCTTATCCTCAGCTGATGGTACCCTGAACGTAGATCGATTTTCGAATACACAGCCGAGCCTTGCAGCTGATCGAACAAGTCATCGATCCTAGGAAACGGGTACTTATTCTTAACAGTAGCTTTATTCAGCCGACGGAAATCGATGCACATCCTCATTGTGCCATCCTTCTTCTTAACAAACAAGATAGGCGCTCCCCAAGGCGACATGCTAGGCCTAATAAAGCCTTTATCCAGCAAATCATCCAGTTTCACCTTGAGTTCTCTCAACTCAGCAGGCGCTAAGCGATATGGTGCATGAGAAATCAGAGCTGTGCCAGGCACCAACTCAATGCTGAATTCAATCTCCCTCCTCAGGGGAAAATCAGGGATCTCCTCCGGAAACACATCGGGAAAATGACGCGCCACTGGAACGTCACTAAGCTGCACACGAGAAGAAGAAGATGAGTCCATCGCATAAATCATAAAACCAGCGTTCTATGCTGATAATAGGCTGAACATCTCCATCGATGAGATCAACGGAATCTTCGAATGAGAATCGTGGCCGTAGAAGTTCCACTTCTTGCCAAACTGAGGCCTAAAACGCACGATCCCACGGAAACAATCCATGGAGGCCCTATAACTAGACAGAACATCCATTCCTACGATACAGTCGAAATCCCACAACGTTATCCTAATCAGGTTCGCTACTAGAACGTTCTCGTCGAACCTAAGAATGCCGTGCAATACAACTTCTTGGGAGAGTAGGCTCGCGCCAGCGGGGGTTGCAACAGAAACAACATCGTGCAACACAGTGGTACACAGACACGCTCAAACACAAAAGCATCAGCAATAAATGAATGCGATGCACCAGTATCAAACATCACACGCGCAGGATAATCAAAAACAAGACAAGTGCTTGAAATCACCCCGCTCGGCGTGCCCTCCGCCTGCTCCCTAGTAATGGCATTCACTTGGGCTTGCTGGGGAAAAGCGTAATGCTGCTGGGAAGACTGTCCGAAACGCGATGGAC
Organism: Dorcoceras hygrometricum; assembly: GCA_001598015.1. Classification (NCBI taxonomy): domain Eukaryota; kingdom Viridiplantae; phylum Streptophyta; class Magnoliopsida; order Lamiales; family Gesneriaceae; genus Dorcoceras; species Dorcoceras hygrometricum. The sequence continues at coordinate 64,540 of KV013398.1, forward strand.
CAGGCTACTGAAACGGCCTAAATTGCGTCTCCCCTATTCTCTGCTGCTGTTGCTGCTGTCCAGGAAAAGGACGACCCCTAGACGATCCACCACGTCCTTGCGGTGGTGCTGCAGCTTTCTGAGATCCAGCTAATGGACACACTCTCGCAAAGTGCCCATACTGCCCACAAACATTACACGATCCTTGCACCCCAATACACTGCGTCTAAGGGTGCCTGCCACCACAAAATCCACAATACTCCACCTTGGAGCCACTGCTGCTAGAACTATCGGTACCAGAAGAACTAGAACCTCATTTCTTCTTGAACTGGTGACCACAAAGCCTAAACCTCTGGCGTCCCGACCGCTGAGCTAATTGCTGCTGCGGGAAGGCTGAGACGATTGGGACGATGGGGAAAGCTGCGCTCCCTGAATTACTGGGCGACTACTCTGCGCCACCTGCGGCCTACGAGATCGACGATTCTTCAACCCCTCCTCGATATCAATTGTGCTATCCACAGCCTCTGATTGGGACGACGGGGAAGGTTGCGCTCCCTGAATCACTGGGCGACTACTCTGTGCCACCTGCGGCCTACGAGACCGACGATTCTTCAACCCCTCCTCGATATCAATCGCGCTATCCACAGCCTCTGCATAGCTCTTCGGTTTACTCGACAAAACCAAGGTATACAGCTCCTCATTCAGCCCTTCAAGAAACTTAGTCCTCTTCGCTCTCTCTCGGCCAGCAACATACGGCACATACGCAAGAAGGGAAGAAAACCTACGGGCATACTCTCTAGCAGACATGAAACCCTGTTCCAAGTTATCGAACTCACGCTCATGAGCGTTCACGTAGGACTCCGGGACATACTCCTGACAAAAAGCAACACAGAAACTGTCCCACGAAATCTCTACTCCAGTCTCTTCCAGCGTTCTCGAAGCGCCTCTCCACCAACGCTCCGCACCTTTCCTCAGCTGGAAGGTAGCGAAGCTCAACTTGAGCTCATCATCGTACTGCACACGGTTGAATATACCCATGATATGCTGCAACCAGGAGTCAGCATCCTCACTAGACTCATCCCCATTGAAAACCTCAGGACTCATCCGCTGGAACCTAGCCATCACCAGTTCCATGCTATTCACGCGGGCTGCCAACTCGTCAACCTCTTCTTCAATCCGAATATCGCGTCTAAGAGAAGGAAAACTACGCTGATCCTCGTTCTGATCTCCCGATTCATCTTGAAACTGTCCTCTACCTCTACCCCTACGTCTAGGCGGCATCTAAGAAGACACTAAACAGGATGAGATCACACAGATACACACACAAAATACGCAGCACATCGGTCACATAGTCATGAACAAGAAACACACAACACTGTGCCTAGACTCGAGTGTGTTCAAACAAAATCGAGCTTATCCCAACTTAAGCTCTGATACCAAAAATGTCAGGCCTCGTGCATAACTCAGAGTTTAAACCACGTAGAAACATAGCGGAAGCAATAAAAAGTGGCTTAAAATTTTCGCTTGGCCGGACGATTAAAAAAAGATAATTTAAAATAGCATAATACTTAAAATAATCCCAGTTTACATTACGAAATACAACAGTAAGCAATTACAAGTACTAGCAACAACACAACAGCTGACACAGCTATAGCTGAACAGAAACTAAAGCACAGGGCATTCCCCGGGTGACAGCACTAGTACATAGTATGCTATATGCTAACTGGGACACTCTATCCACCGCCTGGGGCACCCCCAGCTGGATCAAAACCACGCCCAGCTGTGAATCCTGGAAAACCTGTACAACAAGCAGGGAACAACACAACAGCCCCAGAGGGACCTCGGGGTCAAACCCCAGTACGGAGAGCAACAAATACAGCAAACGCAAAGCAGTAGATAGATATGCAGATGCTATGCAGGAGATCGAAGTACAACCAAAAGTTGGAAGCCGAGAGATCTCAAAACAGCAACTCAACAGCTGGATAACAACAACTCAACAGATGGAGCGAAACAACTGAAAGACAATAGTCACAATGTCTACGGAATGTATACTGAGTATATGGGAGCTACCCACTCGTCTCACGTATATTGCACCAGATGAAACAATAGCTCAACCTGCTGTTGCCCACTCATGAGGTGTGGGAGCTACCCACTCGGCCCACAGCAGCTAACAGTCCCAGCAGGGAGATGAGGGATGGGAGTTACCCGTGCCTCCAACATTAAGGTATACGGGAGTTACCCGCTCGTCCTTAAGCCCAGCATCCTGGTACGCTCAGCTCGAATACAAGGCATATCTAACAAAACAAAGCTCGAAAGAAGGATATGCGTGTATGCAAATGCAATAGCTGATATTATAACACATGCACAATAATACCAGCAAAGAGCATACACAGCAAGGCATAAAATCCACGCTCAACCCATAGCTGTAACAAAGCTCAACATCCGTACCTTAACTTCTGAGTTATACTTAGCACATGAAGTTTGCCACAATGAAAGTCCTAGCAACGCAGATCCACCACCTGCTAAGCCAATACAAGCAATTTGCTCAAGGACTACAACTCAGAAACACAGCAGCTGGGAGCTAAGACTCCACCAGCGCTAGATCTACCTTTCTATCACCACGAAAGCTCTAACAAAGCTTAAAGGTATAATCTTTACTTACCCAAACAAGCTAGGATAGGATGCGAAATCCGACGCTTATGCTAACAGACTACACAAGGGAGATGTCTCTGCGATCCTCTTCTAGCTTCTCCGCTGCTAACAAAAGGGTATGATACGAAACACCTTAGCAAGAGGAGTCCAACGCCACCACTCTCGCTCTCGTCGGAGCTATCTACCATCGGAAATTTAAATGAAGAAGGTTACTGGGAACAGTAACTAGGGTATCGCGACAAGATAAGGTTCACGAGAAATATTTCTAAGTGTCGGGGAAACAATAATTGAACGCAAGGACCAAGTCCTCTATTTATAGTCACAACTGACTAACTAGGAAACAGATTCACCGATACTTCAGCTATCACCGCTGATATTCCAACCAACAGCTGAATCTCTCCTCATCTGAGTCCTATCGCTAAACAGCGATCAACTAAATCAAACAAAGTCGCAGGAGTTACTGTTGCAACTGAACACGTCATCCGCTACTCACTGCTGAACAACTATGCAACAGCTGATCGCTCACTCAACAGCTGATCCCTCAATTAGCAGTTGAATACGCGCACAACCCAACAGCTAAGTCCTAGCGCTAAATCGAAACGCTGTCGTTCCAACTAATCCAAACGACGACGTACTAACACCCGCAACTGAAAGCACTCTAATCGCCGCTACAACTGGAAGCAATCATCCACTACTGAATTCCACACTTAACCAATTCCGATAGCTACTCCAAGCACATCGACTCACAACTGGTCCGATCCCAATCAACATCTGAATCAGCAGAATGTTCGGGTCTCACAATGATGATGAGCGTAGACTGAGTTTAGCGACGTTCCAACTGAGGAAGAATGCAGAGCGCTGGTGGAGAGGTGCTTCACGAGCTCTTGAGGAGACTGGTGTGGGGATTACTTGGGATAGTTTTTGTACTGCATTCCATCAGGAGTATGTTCCGGAATCCTATGTTAATGCTCGGGAGCACGGGTTTGATAACTTGGTTCAGGGAACCATGTCTGTGGGGGAGTATGCTAGAAGGTTTTCTTCTCTCCTTGCCTATGTTCCTCATGTGTCTGGCCGTGAGAGGGTGAAGCGGAACCGATTCTTGGAAGGGCTGAACGAAGATCTTTATTCTTTGGTGTTGGCCAGTTCACCTACTAGATATGCGAATGCGGTGGACAAGGCGATGGATATCGAGGAAGGGTTGCGGAACCGCATGTCTCTGATTCAGCCACAAGCTGATCAAGGTACACATCCCAATGTTCTAGGGGCGCAACCTCCCCAATTTTCTCAATCGTCCCAGCAGCCTCAATAGTCAGCACAACAATCTGGACGCCATAGGTTTAGGCCCCGTGGCCATCAGTTTAAGAAGAAGCAGGGTTCTAGTTCTTCTGGTTCAGGCAGTTCGAGCAGCAGTAGCAGCCCCAGGGCTAACTTTTGTGGTCAATGTGGAGGCAAACATCCTTCGACATAGTGTGTAGGCGTTCAGGGTGCTTGCAATAATTGTGGGTAGTACGGGCATTTTGCGAGATTATGTCCTTTGGCTGGATCTCAGCACACCGCTGCCCCACCACAGGGTCGTTCTGGTGGGTCATCTTGAGGTCGTTCTTTCCCTGTTCAGCATCAGAGGATGGGGGAAGCTCAGCCTAGGCCATTTCAGCAGCCTGTTCCTTCCGCGTTTTGAACAGTCCTCCCAAACCCAGTTCTCAGGACCTCAGCATGCCCAAGTGAATGCCATGACCAGGGAGCAAGCGGAGGACACGCTAGGAGGAGTGATTTCAGGTACTTGTACTTTTCTGATTTTCAAGCACGTGTGTTATTTGATACTGGAGCATCACATTCATTTATAGCTGATGTGATTCGGTTGAGCATGGTTTGCATACCACTATTTTGTGTGATATTGTTTCTGTTGCAACTCCTGCATGCGCGAGCCTGTTCTCCCAAGAGATTTTGTTGAATGACATACTTAGGTTTGGCGAGAATGTGTTGGTAGCTAATTTGATTCGATTAATTATGTGGGATTTTTATTGTATAGTGGGAATGGACGTGTTGTCTAGTTTTAGGGCCACAGTGGATTGTTTTCATGAGTTGTGCGTTTTCGGCCCCAGTCTGGAGAGAAGTGGAATTTGTACTGCCACGATTCATAATAAAAGATTCCATTGATCTCTGCTATGGAGATGTTTGGCCTATTATCGATGGACAATGTAGGGTTATGATTTATGCTTTAGATGCATCCTCGAAGTCGTGTGTAGAGCTTAGTGACATCCCTATTGCTCATGATTTCCCTGATGTGTTCCCCGAGGAAATTCCTGGTTTTCCTCCGAGGAGGGAGATCGACTTCAGCATTGAGTTGGTGCCTGGTACAACTCCTATTTCACGAACCCCGTATCATTTAGCACCGGCTGAGTTGAGAGAGCTGAAGGTTCAGCTTAGCGATTTGTTGGAGAAAGGCTTCATTCGACCTAGTATGTCACCGTGGGGAGCTCCTATTCTGTTTGTGAAGAAGAAGGATGGTTCGATGAGGATGGTTGAGAGAGCTGAAGGTTCAGCTTAGCGATTTGTTGGAGAAAGGCTTCATTCGACCTAGTATGTCACCGTGGGGAGCTCCTATTCTGTTTGTGAAGAAGAAGGATGGTTCGATGAGGATGTGCATCTACTTTCGACAATTGAATAAGGCTACTGTGAAGAATAAGTACCCTTTACTGAGGATCGACAATTTATTCGATCAGCTTAAAGGTTCAGCCATGTACGAAGATCGATCTACGTTCAGGGTAACATCAGTTGTGAATTCGAGAAGAAGATGTTGCGAATACTGCGTATCGTACGAGGTATGTGCATTACGAATTCTTGGTTATGCCTTTTGGTTTGACTAATGCTCCTGTAGTTTTCATGGACCTGATGAATCGAGTCTTTAGAGAGTTCATCGATCAGTTCATGATTGTTTTAATCAATGACATTCTGGTTTACTCGAAGACTATGACGCAACATAAAGAGCACTTGAGACTGGTCCTCCAGACACTTCGAGACTCGCAGTTGTATGGCAAGTTCTCTAAGTGCGAGTTTTGGTTGGATAGAGTAGTGTTTCTGGGTCATGTCATTTCGACTGAAGGATTATCTATTGATCCCAGTAAGGTAGAGGCTATAGTAAACTGGGAACGTCCCAAGAATGTTTCGGAAATTCGTTGCTTTTTGTGTGAGATCTGAAAGATTTGTGGATTAATTAAGTTAATTAATCGGGTTTAGTATAGACCAGATTTGGCGGGAACAGATCTGGAACAGACCAGTTTTGAGCTGGTATGCTTGGTGAGTGTATCGGGTCTCTATATTTGTGCGTTGGAACAACTCTAGACAGTTGTAGAGTTCTACGTAGTAGTAGTTAGATTTGGGGAGTTGAGAAGTGCTGCTTGGTGACTTTGTGTTCGGCGCTGTTGATTGTATGTTGGACTAGTGGTCAAATCTGGTTATTGTAAGCCATTCTGGGAACGTTGGTTGAATATCCTGCACGGGTAGCGGAACGCCGTCGTTTGGAGGAAACCAGATTTGAGATGCATAAGTGTTAAGCGCTGTGTGAACCAGCCTGGTTCGAGGGTTTGGTGTGAACCGGTTCCGGGTTGTCTAGTCCGGAAGGCAGTGCGATATTTTTTTGGGTATCAGTGAACATTGGTCAGTGCTGGTATCAGATCTGGTCATTCGGATCTGAGTGTTTTGGTTAGGAGTGATGCGACACCATTTAGAGAGACACGTGTATGAATTAGTTGGATTGTGGTGCGATGTCGTTTGGTAGTAGCGCGCTGGTTTAGCATATGGTCCAGATCTGGAGTGGTACTCATATCTGAGTGGGTATCAGCTTTGAGTCAGTGTTGTCGGTGGTTACTGTTCATCAGATCGGATCTGAGTGTTTTGGTTAGGAGTGATGCGACACCATTTAGAGAGACACGTGTATGAATTAGTTGGATTGTGGTGCGATGTCGTTTGGTAGTAGCGCGCTGGTTTAGCATATGGTCCAGATCTGGAGTGGTACTCATATCTGAGTGGGTATCAGCTTTGAGTCAGTGTTGTCGGTGGTTACTGTTCATCAGATTTGGGGAACTTAAGTTGTATATATAGAGAACTTTGACTCTCGCAATTATTTCCCGACACTTAGAAAATATATCTTCTTCCGACATCGAACTATCTTCTGTCGCGAGACCCAAGTTACTGTTCACCGAACCTTACCTTCTCCGATTTCCGATGGTAGAAGACTCCGATTGGCGCAAGAGTGGTAGCGCTGGACTCCTCTTGCCAAGGAGTTTCTTCTTATACCATTTTCGAAGGCTTGGGTTAAGCTGGAAGAAGATCACGAAAGGAGCAACCTTGTGTAGTCTGTTAGCATTTCAGCCGATTGGTTATTCCGTTCAGGTAACGCTTGGGGGTAAGTGTTAGATTCTACCTTGTTCTTAGTTTAGAGCTATCTATTGTGCTCGAAGGGTAGGACAGAGCTGGTTGAGCTCGTAGCTCCCAGTTAGAGTTTCTGTACTTTACGTCCCTGAGCTGGTTGTTGTTGTTTGGCTTATCAGGTTTCATATCCGAGTGCTCGGGACCTCTATTGTGGTAATTGTAGCTCAGAAATGAAGGTACGGATGTGAGCTTATAATTACAACTTTGAGATGGACTTGTGTATAAATGAGCATGTGCTGTTGTGTTGAGCAGTGTGTATGCTGTTGTTCCTGTGTTGTTGCTTGCATCTGTTTGCGTATGTTATCTTGCAAGCTGTCATTATGCATACACGCATGTCATGATGTTCTGCTCATTCCTTTGCGAGCCTTTGTTAACAGCCTGCAGTGAGAACCTCTGATCTGTTGTTGTCTGCTCTGAGCTAATCCTTGTTGACATGATGCGTGTGATTGAGCGCTTGGGTACTCCCAATTCTCTCACATGCGATATGGCCTTTCAGCTCTAGCTGGTGCTGGTATTTCGTGTGATTGAGCGCATCGGCAGCTCCCATTGTTCTCACATGAGTTGCGGCCATTCCTGATATGTTGGTGTTTGGTACCATGTGTAATTGAGCACGTGGGTAGCTCCCATTCTCTCACACATCCGATGACCATTCCTGTTCTGTTGAACAGCTATGTGCAGTTCTCTTGGATCCTTTGAGCTCCCTGTTCCCATGCATCACATAGCATTTATATCTTGCTCTATCTGCATGCTGTATTTTGTTGCTCTCCGTATTGGGGGTTTGACCCCTGTCCCTATGGGGCTGGATTGTTTTGTTTGCCTGTGTGTTGTTCAGGTTATTCAGGTTTCTCAGCTGGTCGTGGAGATGACCCAGCTGGTGGTGCCCCGGGAGATGGATAGAGTATCCCAGTTATGTATATTATTTATATTAGGCAGTAGAGCAGTTTCCAGGGAATACCCTGTGAGGATGTGATGTTCTACTGCTGATTTGGGATGTACTCTGTCAGGGAGTTATACGATGCTTGTATTTGTTATTATATCTGCTGTCACTGGTTTTCGGTTATTGTAAAACCAATATTTTGAATATCGTTGTATTTTAAAGTATGTTTTCTAAGTCAGGCCAAAGTGAAAAATTTCAGCCACTTTTTAAATGCTTCCGCCATTGAATTTTTGTGTGGTTAATCTCTGTGTTGTGCACCGGGCCTGACATTTTGGGATTGGATAGCTATTATTGACGCTTCATCGAGGGATTTTCTAGTATAGCTAAGCCTATGACTCAGTTGACCCAGAAAGACAAGAGATTTTTTTGGACGGAGGAATGTGAGAACGGCTTCCAACTGCTCAAAGAGAAGCTAACTACAGCGCCAATGTTAGCTTTACCTTCGGGTTCAGGAGGTTTTGTGGTATGTTCCGATGCTTCGCTTAGTGGATTGGGTTGCGTTCAGATGCAACATGGTCGAGTCATCGCATATGCTTCCCGTCAGTTGAAACCCCATGAGACTCGATACCCAGTTCATGATTTGGATTTGGCAGCCATCGTCTTTGCCTTGAAGATTTGGTGCCATTATCTCTATGGCGAACAGTTTGTGGTGTATACCGACCACAAGAGTCTTCCGTATCTCTTTTCACAATCCGATTTGAATATGAGGCAGCGGAGGTGGGTGGAGCTGCTTAAGGATTTCGATTGCGAGATTCAGTATCAGCCTGGGAAAGTGAATGTAGTTGCAGATGCGCTTAGCAGAAAAGCTCAAGTGACGATGCTTGCATCGCTCAATATCTCGAAGGTTCACGAGCATCTGAGCACTACTGGTTGGCGTTTTTACCCAAGTGATGACTATGTTTTGGTGTCATCTTTTCAAGTGGAGCCACAGATCATTTCGGATATTAGGGCAGCTCAGAGAACGAATCCATATATCCATGAGTTGAATTTGAAGACCCGAGTTGGACAGTTGGAGGATTATTCTATCACGTCTACTGGATGTCTGAGGTTTCAAGGCAGGTTGGTTGTGCCTAACTTGATTTATTTAAGGGAAATGATCCTAAGAGAAGCTCAGTATTCGTCATAGTGTCCATCCTTGTGCGAGGAAGATGTACCATGCCTTAAAACCTCACTTTTGGTGGGCAGGTTTAAAGAAAGATGTTGCTGACTTTGTTGCTCGTTGTCTGAATTGTCAGCAAGTTAAGGCGAAAATGATGAGACCTGGTGGACTATTGCAGAGTTTAGAGGTTCCCCAGTGGAATTGGGAGCATGTAGCCATGCCGGCACATCAGGAAAATGACACACCACTGGAACGTCGCTGAGCTGCATATGCGAAGAAGAAGACGCATCTAAAGCGTAGATCATAAAACCAGCGTTTTCCACCGACAACAAACTGAACATCTCCATTGCTGAGACTAATTTCAGAAGGTGAATCCATCAGATTTGATCAACCATTAACGAGTAATCCTAATGTGGGTGGATTTGGTCAGGGAGATGCAGAAATAGTACTTCAATGGGATCTTCGATCGGGAATCATGGACGTAGAATTCCCACTTCTCGCCAGACTGAGGCCTAAAACGCACGATTCCATGGAAACAATCCACGGAGGCCCTATAGCTGGACAACACATCCATTCCCATGATGCAGTCGAAATCCCACAACATCAAACGAATCAAATTCACCACCAACACATGCTCATCAAACCGCAAAACGCCATCCAACAAAACCTCCTGGGAGAACAGGCTCACACCGCCAAGGGTAGAAACAGACACGACATCGCGCAAAGAAATGGTATACAGACCATGCTCAAACACAAATGCATCAGATATGAAAGAATGCGATGCGCCAGTGTCAAACAACACTCGTGTAGGAAAGTCAAAGACAAGAAATGTACCTGCAATCACCCTGCTCGGTGTCTCCTCCGCTTGCTCCCTAGTAATGGCGTTGGCTTGAGCATGCTGAGGTCCAGAAAATAACTGCTGAGACGACTGTCTGAACCGCGACGGACCAGGTAACTGAAACTGCCTAAACTGCGTCTCTCCAACTCTAGGCTACGGAAACTGAGGGGAACGACCCCTAGACTGTCCTCCTCGACCCTGAGGCAGGGCTACGGCATGCTGCGATCCAGCTGACGGACATACCCTCGTGAAATGTCCATACTGACCACAGATATTGCAAGAGCCCTGCACACCAACACACTGGGTAGACAGATGTTTGCCTCCACAGAAACCACAGAAATCTGCCCTAGAACCACTGCTACTAGAGCTACCAGAACCAGAAGAACCCGAACCCGACTTCTTCTTAAACTGTTGGCCACGAGGTCGGAACCACTGACGTCCTGACTACTGGGCCAACTGCTGCTGTGGCTGCTGCTGGGGCTGATGGGCGGACTGGGAAGACTGCGCTCCCTGAACAGCGGGATGACCACCCTGAGCACCCTGAGGCCTAGCACGCGACCTCTGGTTCCGCAGACCTTCCTCGATATCAATAGCGCTATCCACAGCCTCTGCATAGCTCTTTGGCTTGCTCGACAAAACCAAAGTATACAACTCTTCGTTCAAACCCTCAATAAACTTGGTCCTCTTGGCCCTCTCCCGACCAGCTACATGCGGTACATAAGCAAGAAGAGAGGAAAACCTACGGGCATACTCCCTAACAGACATGCTGCCCTGCTCCAAGTTTTCGAATTCCCGCTCACGGGCGTTCACATAAGATTCCGGAACATACTCCTGCCGAAAAGCAGCACAGAAGCTATCCCAAGTAATCTCCACACCGGTTTTCTCCAAGGTCCTCGAAGCGCCACGCCACCAACGCTCCGCATTCTTCCTCAACTGGAAGGTTGCCAAACTCAACCGAAGCACATCGTCATACCGAATACGATCGAACAAACCAGTGATGTGCCGAAGCCACGAATCCGCATCCTCGCTAGACTCGTCACCGTTAAAGATCTGGGGACTCATCCTTTGAAACCTAGCCATGACAATCTCCATGCTTTCCACACGGGTTGCCAAGTCATCGACTTCCTCCTCCTCACGCCTACCATGGCCACGATGAGGAATACTACGCTGATCCTCATTCTGTCCTGCTGATTCCTAAAACTGCCCCTACCTCTACCACAACGTCTAGGCTGCATCTACGAATACGATCAACTGTTGTCGACAATGGCGGATCCAGATCCCGTTTCCCGGGGGCACAGCGGAAGTTAAAAATTGCCCCGAGATACGTTCAATACATTACAAATAATCAACGATAGACATACATAGCATGTTTGAATCGTTACCTTGCTGGCGTCTAGGCGCCTGGCTCCGACCAGTTTCACAGGGAAACTGGCACTTCAAAAGATAGGCGGCGGTAGATCCTCCCAATCAGGTCCACGACCGGAAACAAGAGTCCTCCGTCAGTCTGCACTAGAAGAGCTGACGGATTTTGCCATAGACGGAATCTCCTCGAAATGGTGATCGAAACAAGTCCGATCACGGGGCGGCGGCACGGCGGCGCGACGGCGGCGAAACGGCGGAGGCGCGGCCGAGAGGGAGGAGGCTGAGAGGAGGGTGAGCGGCGCTATATGTGGTGGAGGCTAGGGTTCAAGTGTGACCAATGTAGCCCTAAGTCTATAATTAATAGACTTGTAATGGGCTTGGACCGACCCATTGGACTTGGGTCAGGCCCAGGTCCATATGAACATTCGGTTCAATTAAATCACCGGGAATTCATCATAACTCCGATCGACGATCTGATCGGACCGATCGACTCAGTTTCCAAACTGAATATTATTATGCGAAAAACAATTTTTCAGATCACCTAGTCCAAAATAGCAGTTTAGCCCCTCAACTTTGGGAAATCGCAATTAGACCCCTGTTGACTTTTAGGAAGTCGCACTCCCTAAAATCCTATTCCTATGCTCAACACATTGAGCTCAGTTTCCGTGCGGGAATAATGAATCCAGTACTTGTGTGACCCTCAATGGTTCAGGGATACAGCTAGCCGTGGGCCCACAACCATTGTGACTCCGAAATCACAATTTCGGACTTGCCCATCGGATCATGGTAAAGCGCCTAGCAACATCGCCTCATGATCCCCTAGGTATCACTGATAGTGCCTGCAAGAACCAGTTGGTCGTGGTTAGCCTACAGTACGGTCCTTTCAACACATATATCCCGATCAGATCAACGACCATTGGTAAATCGAGAGTCGCTA
>KV013398.1:76945-87352 GCA_001598015.1 Dorcoceras hygrometricum
ACCACTTGGAAAGTCCGAACGAGGGTAGTTCGATAGATCACCAGGTCACTATCCATCTGCATGCTCAAAACATCACAATGTTCCCTACCAATAAAACATGGTACTTCACATCGCAGATGCTAGTCTCAAGCTCGGGCGGTCTTATCCTCATTTTGACGGTCCAATCAACTAGGAACGAGTTCAGAATGCACAGTGACTATTAGATGTGTTTCATGATAGCCATCATATCCACTATCACATCTAACATACACTATGGTGCATTCTAGGTCTTTATCCAACACAATTGTTAACATTATATAACATAATGAAAATAAAGAATGCCATAAATAAATGCGTATTTCATAAATAAAGATTGTCATATACAAGAGTCTATAAAACCCACACGCCACAAGTTGGCTAGTTGGGCATCTACTCTAACATCAACAGGATAAGGGAACACAGAACAAGTACAACATAGAAATCACATAACACAGCAATATGCAGCACATAATCACATAGCCAAGCACATGCAACACACGACATTGTGCCTAGACTCAAGTGTGATCTAAGAAATCGAGCTTATCCCAGCTTAAGCTCTGATACCAAAAATGTCAGGCCTCGTGCTCACATCAGAGACAAAATACAGAAAAACATGCGGAAGCTACTAAAAAGCGGGTAAAATTTTTGCTTTGGCCTGACGGTTTAAAACAATATAATTTAAAATACGACAATACTCAAAATATATTTATCCACAAAACCAACAAAGGCTACAAGCCTACGACATACAGTACAGCAGAAACATGTATCAATACCTGACAACAACCACAACTGAGTATACATGACTACAACAAAAGCACAGGGTATCCCCTGGCCAATAATACTGATACATAAATATATGTTATACGCTACTGGGATACTCTAACCACCTCCTGGGGCACCTCTAGCTGGGTCAGCACCACGACCAGCTGAATAACCTGGGAAACCTGAACAACACAACAGGCAAGGAAAACAACCAAGCCCCAGAGGGACATGGGGTCAAACCCCAGTACGGAGAGCAACTGAAACAGCTAAAGAAACAACATAAGATAAAATGCAGATGCTATGCATGAGACACCGGACAACAGCCGAAGGCTACAACCGAAAAGGAGCCAAGGAACTCAAAGCATAGCTCAAACGAATCTACAACGAATGGTGGCCACGGGGTGTGTTCAAAGTGTGGTAATGAGCCACTCGCCTTGACACTACACCCGATACCAGATGCAACACTGCTCAACCTGCCGTTGCCCAACCTATGAACTGTGGTAGTTAGCCACTCGGCGCATAGGGGCTAACTGATCCCAGCAGGGAGATGAGAGTGCGGTATTGCCGCTCGCCCTCGCATCCTGGTAAGAAGCAACATCACAATACAACAAGATACAAAAGGATCTGAAATGCACATGAACAAATGCGTGTATGCAATTTATCAAAACCAGCAAGCATAAACGAATGCACAGCAAGAAATACACAGCAATATACACAGCCAATTCCAATCAGCGATGCAAACCAGCTCTCACATTCAATCCCACGCCAAATCCAAGCTGAATTTCAAGCTCAAGATCCGTACCTCAATTTTTGTGCAACAATTACTACAAAACAAGCCCGAGATATCTGGTTGAAACCTGCTAAAACACACGGCGCACAAATATTAGAAACGCTACGCAGAAGCTACAAACCAGGAGCTAATTCAACCAGCTAAAATCCTACCCTAAAAACCCAACAGGAAGCTTAAATCAAAGCTAAAGGTAAGATCTTAACCATCAATTCGAAGTTCTACCTACACGCACAAAAGCACGAACAAAACAGCGACTTCGTGTTTCTGCTCCAGCCAACTACAGCTTCCAAATGAGCTATCCAACGATGCACCGAAGAGGAGTCCAAATCTCCAACTATTTCTTCCAACAGATCCGTAAATCGCCGGTAATTGAAGAAAAACTGGCACGGTGAACAGTACTCTAGGGTTCGCGATGAAGAAAAGAAATCGGGGAAATATTTCTCTAAGTATGGAATCTGGTTAATGAAAACGAAGTCCACACCTTCTAATATAAATACACACGTGAAATCTGCTAAGAAAATAACCACCGACAACAACGATACACAACAGATTCCACAATCACCGAACGCTTACGCTAAACAGCGAACACAAGTCTAAACGACGTCACGCAACACCACAGGAGAAGTCTGAAGACAAAACGCTAACGGCTGGAGACATCTGGAATGCAACACGCTAACTCTCGTGCAATAGATCTCTCCATCAAGCGCTAACCAAAACGGCGATGTATTGGTGACATCTGAAAACCAGCGCTATACCTTGTCCCACGCACCAGCGATCACGCTCATCAGATCTCACAACCAAACAAGCCAAACGACACCGTATTAACTTATCTAAATGACATCGTATTGCGCTCAACACAAAACATGCGGGCAGACTCCAAATCAGATCTTAACGCCAACAAAATATCAGATCTCTCCTAAACGACGGTGTATTGTGCTCTCTCGCTACAAAACACGCTGCGACCAAATCAATCACCAGCGACCAGATTTCACCACTAACCCAAACAGATCCCTCACTAAAGCTGTTCAGATCTCACCCGATCACAAATGCGAAAATACCAAACTTTCCAAAATTGCTCCAAATGTGAAATCTGACCCGAAAATGCGAACGAAACCTTCAAATTGAAATCTGAACATCCAAAATTTCTTAAAATTTGATTTATTCCAACCAATTATTCTTCATTAAATTTCAGGTCTCACAATTTTGGGCAGCCTGGACATTTCGCTAGGGTGTGTCCGAGGGGAGCACAGCCTTCGAATCAGTCGCAACAAGGTTCAGCTGGTGGTTCTTCTCAGAGATCGCAACCTTTTGCTCAGTCCCAACGATTAGTTTTCCAACCACGAGAACCGTCTAGGTTTGGAGGGCCTTCTAGACCTCAGTTTCTGGGACCGCAACAAGCTCAGGTGAATGCCTTGACGAGAGAGCAAGCTGATGATAGGCCAGAATGAGTTATTACAGGTACTTGTGCTATCTTTGATTTTCCTGCACGAGTTTTATTTGATACAGGAGCATCAAACTCCTTCATATCTGATTTGTTTGTGCATGAGTGTGGGTTGAGTGTTACCCCACTAAGTGATGTTGTGTCTGTATCTACTCCTGCTGGTATGTGGTTGAGGTCCCGTGAGGTGGTTGTGGATTGTGTGATTAGATTTGATGAGCATGTTCTGGTGACTAACCTGATTTTCTTTTGGAGATTAAAGATTTTTATTGTATCTTGGGTATGGACGTGTTGTCCAGTTATAGAGCGACTGTAGATTTTTTCCATGGTGTTGTGAGGTTTAGACCTCTAGTTGGGGAGAAGTGGGATTTATACGGTGCTGATTCACGATCGAAGATCCCACTAATGTCTGCCAAGGAAATGTTCAGCCTGTTGTCTCTAGAGAATTCAGGGTTTATGATCTATGCCTTTGATATTTCTCGAGAATCACGGATTATAGAGCGACTGTAGAGTTTTTTCCATGGTGTTGTGAGGTTTAGACCTCTAGTTGGGGAGAAGTGGGATTTATACGGTGCTGATTCACGATCGAAGATCCCACTAATGTCTGCCAAGGAAATGTTCAGCCTGTTGTCTCTAGAGAATTCAGGGTTTATGATCTATGCCTTTGATATTTCTCGAGAATCACGGATAAAGCTGAGTGATGTTCCGATTGCTCGTGAGTTCCCAGATGTTTTTCCAGATTAGATTCCAAGATTCCCTCCAAGACGAGAGATCGACTTCAGTATAGAGTTGGTGCCAGGTACAACCCCGATTTCTAGAGCTCCGTATAGGTTGGCGCCAGCTGAGCAGAAAGAACTCAAGGATCAGTTGCGTGATCTTTTGGAAAAAGGCTTCATAAGACCGAGTATGTTGCCTTGGGGAGCTCCGATTCTTTTTGTGAAGAAGAAGGATGGATCTATGAGGATGTGTGTGGACTTCCGGCAGTTGAATAAAGCAACGATCAAGAACAAGTATCCTTTGCCGAGGATCAATGACTTGTTTGATCAGTTGCAGGGATCGACAGTGTACTCTAAGATTGATCTGCGATCTGGTTATCATCAGTTGCAGATTAGAGACGTTGATGTGGTGAAGACGACTTTCAGGACGAGATACGGGCATTATGAGTTTCTTGTGATGCCGTTTGGATTGACGAATGCTCCTG
Organism: Dorcoceras hygrometricum; assembly: GCA_001598015.1. Classification (NCBI taxonomy): domain Eukaryota; kingdom Viridiplantae; phylum Streptophyta; class Magnoliopsida; order Lamiales; family Gesneriaceae; genus Dorcoceras; species Dorcoceras hygrometricum. The sequence continues at coordinate 81,155 of KV013398.1, forward strand.
CTGTCTTCATGGACTTGAGAATCACGTCTTCAGTGAGTACATCGATCGCTTTATGATCATCTTCATAGATGACATCCTGGTGTATTCGAGGAGCTAAAGAGAGTATAAAGAGAACTTGAGGTTGGTATTGCAGAAACTGAGAGACTCACAGCTGTATGCGAAGTTCAGCAAGTGTGAATTCTGGCTAGATAAAGTAGTCTTTTTGGGTCATGTCATATCTGTAGAAGGTATTTGGGTGGATCATAGTAAGGTCGAAGAAGTTCTTAACTGGGACCGACCTAGGAACGTTTCTGAGATCCGTAGTTTCTTGGGTTTGGCTGGATACTATAGACGTTTCATCGAGAAGTTTTCTTCGATCGTCAGGCCAATGACTCAGTTGACCCAGAAAGATAGGAAATTTGTTTGTACAGATGAATGTGAGTCAAGTTTTCAGTTGCTCAAGGAGAAGTTGACTACTGCTCCTGTGTTGGCTCTGCCTTTGGGTTCTGGAGATTTCATAGTGTGCTCTGATGCTTCTCTGAGTGGTTTGGGTTGTGTTTTGATGCAGAACGGGCGAGTGATAGCTTTGCGTCTCGACAGTTGAAGCCCCATGAGACAAGATACCCCATTCATGATCTAGTGTTGGCCGCGATTGTTTTTGCCTTGAAGTTTTGGCGTCATTACTTGTATGGTGAGCAGTTCGTGGTGTACACGGACCACAAGAGTTTGAAGTATATCTTCACTCAGTCATATCTGAATATGAGGCAACGTTTTTGGATGGAGTTGCTCAAAGATTTTGACTGTGATATTCAGTATCAGCCTGGGCGGACAAACTTAGTGGCCGATGCTTTGAATAGAAAAGCTCAACCTGCGATGTTGACGTCGATGAGCATATCCAAAATCCATGAGGATTTGAGGACTTCTGGATGGTGTTTTCAGCCGAGTGATCAATATTTCGTGGTTTCTTATTTTCAGGTTGAACCACAGCTTGTTTCAGACATTAGAGCAGCGCAGAGGACTGATCCGTATATTCATGGGTTGAAGATTAAAGCCCAAAATGGTCAGTCAGAAGATTTTTCTGTTGCTTCTGATGGATGTCTGTGATCCATGGTAGATTGGTGGTTCCGAACCTGATTGATTTGAAAGATACTATCTTGAATGAGGCCCATTGTAGTCATTACAGTGTGCATCCGGGCGAGAAGAAGATGTATCATGTCTTGAAGTCTCACTACTGGTGGAAAGGTATGAGGAATGACATCTCTGGATTTGTAGCACGATGTTTGAATTGCCAACAGGTCAAGGCCGAGAGAATGAGACCTGGTGGATTGCTACAGAGTCTAGAAGTGCCTCAATGGAATTGGGAGCACATCGCCATGGATTTTGTGACTCATTTACCTCGATCGAATAGTGGATGTGATGCGATATGGGTTGTTATTGTCAGGCTTTAGAAGTCAGCCCATTTTATTCCCTATGATGTGAGGTGTTCGATGAAGAAGATGGCGAAATTGTATATCGATCAGGTGGTTAGATTGCATGGAGTTCCGGTTTCGATAGTTTCTGATAGAGATCCAAGATTTACTTCCCTATTTTGGAAGAGCTTGCAGGCAGCGATGGGTTCGAGATTGGCTATGAGTACAACTTATCACTCAATCTGAGAGAACCATACAGATTTTAGAAGATATGCTGCGAGCAGTTGTGATGGATTTCAGTGGTAGCTGGCAGGATTCTTTGTCCTTGGTCGAATTTTCGTATAACAATAGCTACCAGGTGACTATCAGGATGGCTCTATTCAAAGCTTTGTATGGTCAAAGTGTAGATCTCCAATCTGTTGGGAAGAGATTGGTGAGAAACAGTTGTCTACTCCTGAATTTGTGCAGCATATGAAAGACCAGATTGAGTTGATTCGGAGTAGAATGAAAGCTGCACAAGATCGTCATGCGAGTTATGCAAATAAAAGACGCAGACCTTTGGAATTTGATGTTGGCGATCGAGTATTTCTCAAGGTTTCTCCTTTCAAGAGAGTGATGAGGTTCATATTTAAGGGTAAATTGGCTCCTAGATTTGTTGGTCCCTTCGAGATTATTGAGAGGATTGGATCTTTGGCATATAGATTACAGCTACCTAACGAGTTAGCAGTGATGCATGATGTGTTTCATGTATCTATGTTGAGGAAATATGAGCCAAATCCGTCCCATGTGCTGAAAACTGATGAAGTGGAGCTGGACCAGACCCTGAGTTATGTTGAATATCCAGTGCAGATTCTGGAAAGGAAGGAGAAAATGTTTGGGGAACCGCGGTGGATCCGGATCGCGCCTCACGGCGAGGCAGCGGAAGAACAAATAATTGCCAGGAGACGATCAATACAATTCAATTACAAATAACAGACTATGACATTCATAGGGCGTTTATATGACCACCTTGCTGGCAACTCGTGCCCGGCTCTTCACGGTAGGCGGCGGTAGATCTGTCAATCAGGTCCACGACCGGAAACCATCTTCCTCCGATTAGCCTGCACTAGAAGACTGAAGGATTTTATCGCCAACGGATTCTCCTCGAAAAGTTGGCCGGAGCAAGTCCGGCGAGCGGCGGCGGCGGCGGCGAGGCTTTTGGAGGAGGGGAGGCGGCGCCTATTAGAGCTAGGGTTAGGGTTATTAAGTGTTGTCTAGTTATGAGAAGCTTAAGCCTAATTAAATAGACTTAGTCATAGCCTTGGACAGGCCCAACGGGCCCCGGTCCAACGGATGAACATTCCGTTCATCCCTATCACCGTGACTTCATCACAACTCCGATCGCCGATCAGATCGGACCGATCAACTCAGTTTCCAAAACTGAATACTATGATCTGAAAAACCATTTTTCAGAACCCCAGCGCAAAATGACCGTTTTGCCCCTCAACAGCGGGAAATCACGATTTGACCCATGTTGACTTTTAGGAAGTCGCACTCCCCAAAATCCTCTTCTCATGCTCAACACATTGAGCTGAGTATCCGTACGGGAATCTCGAATCCAGTACTTGTGTGACCCTCAATGGTTCAGGGATACAGCTAGCCGTGGGCCCACAACCATTGTGGCTCCGGAATCACAATTACGGACTTGCCCATCGGATCATGGTAAGAGCGCTAGCAACATCGCCCCATGATCCCCTAGGTATCACTGATAGTGCCTGCAAGAACCAGTTGGTCGTGGTTAGCGTATAGTACGGTCCTTTCAATCCATATATCCCGATCAGATCAACGACCATTCGTAAATCGAGAGTCGCTATAGATCCGATAGCCATGCATACATCTTGGAGATCGAATAGTGACATCGTGAGTGTAACTAGGTAAACCCTTTTACCTAAAACACTTTTAGTACTCTGGCCAGAGATTTATACACTATTATCCCATCAGATAGCATAGGAACCAAGACCTCGGACTTATCTACTCGACAAATGGTAACCACTTGGAAAGTTCGAAGGAGGGTAGTTCGATAGATCACCAGGTCACTATCTATCTGCATGCTCAGAACATCACTATGTTCCCTACCAATGAAACATGGTACTTCGCATCGCAGATACTAGTCTCTAGATCGGGCGGCCTTATCCTCATTTTGACGGCCCAATCGACTAGGAACATGTTCAGAATACACAGTGACTATTAGATGTGTTTCATGATAGCCGGCATACCCACTATCACATCTAACATACACTTCGGTGTATTCTAGGTTTTTACTCAATGCAATTGTTAATCATTATACAACACAATGAAAGTAAAGAATGCCATATAAATAAATGCGAATATCATATATAAAGATTGTTTCATACAAGAGTCTATAAACCCACACGCCACATGTTGGCTAGTTGGGCATCTACTCTAACAATCTCTCACTTGCCCTAAAGCCAACTACTCATCAGACGCAGTCCCATTGTTTCGTGATGTTTTTCAAACAACGGTCCAGGCAAGGGCTTCGTAAGTGTATTAGCAACGTTGTCTGCAGAGGCGACTCTCTCAACTGCTATGTCACCTCTAGCCACAATATCCCGGATTATGTGGTATTTCCTCAGTATATGTTTGGATCTTTGGTGAGACCTAGGCTCCTTTGCTTGCGCAACGGCACCCGTGTTGTCGCAGTACACCGGGACTGGACCAACTCCATTAGGAATGACGCCCAACTCTTGGACGAAATTCCTTATCCAAACGGCCTCCTTAGCAGCAGCTGATGCTGCAATGTACTCAGCCTCAGTGGTTGAATCCGCGATGGTGTCTTGCTTGGAACTCTTCCAAGAGACAGCACCACCATTGAGCATGAATACAAATCCAGAGGTTGATTTCGAATCATCCACGTCACACTGGAAGCTAGAATCAGTGTAGCCTTCCAGTTTCAACAGCACCACCATTGAGCATGAATACAAATCCAGAGGTTGATTTCGAATCATCCACGTCACACTGGAAGCTAGAATCAGTGTAGCCTTCCAGTTTCAGTTCACCACCCCCATAGACCATGAACATATTCTTAGTCCTTCGTAAGTACTTAAGAATATCCTTCACGGCCTTCCAATGCAATTGGCCGGGGTTGGCCTGGTAGCGGCTCGTGACACTCAGAGCATATGTGACATCCGGTCTAGTCGAGATCATGCCATACATAATACTACCTATTGCCGAGGAATATGGCACACGTGTCATACTCTCTATCTCCTCATCAGTCTTCGGACACATAGACTTAGATAGAGTGACCCCGTGGCACATAGGTAGGTGTCCTCTCTTGGACTCTTCCATAGAGAACCGCTTAAGTATGGTATCGATGTAGGTAGCTTGGGTGAGTCCGAGCATCCGTTTAGATCTATCCCGATAGATTTGTATTCCAAGAATATAGGATGTTTCACCCATGTCCTTCATCGAAAATCTACTAGACAACCATACTTTAGTTGACTGCAGCATTCCTACATCATTCCCAATGAGTAGAATGTCATCAACATAAAGTACAAGGAATGTCACAGCGCTTTTAACTACCTTCTTATAGACACATGGCTCCTCGGGATTCTTGATGAAACCAAATTCCTTAATTTTTTCATCGAATCTCAGGTTCCAACTTCGTGATGCTTGTTTGAGACCGTAGATCGATCTCTGAAGCTTGCATACCTTATGCTCGCTTCCAACAGATGTGAAACCCTCAGGCTGCGTCATATAGATATCTTCCTTAATGTTTCCATTAAGGAACGCAGTTTTCACATCCAGTTGCCATATCTCATAGTCGTACCATGCGGCTATGGCTAACAAGATTCTAATTGACTTGAACATTGCGACTGGTGAGAAGGTTTCATCATAGTCAACACCTTGCCTTTGAGTGTAACCTTTCGCGACCAGTCGTGCCTTGTAGGTCATTACCTTACCATCAGGCCCAAGTTTCCTCTTGTATACCCACTTACACCCAATAGGAACAATAACTTCGGGAGGATTAACAAGAGTCCAAACTTGGTTAGCATGCATTGAGTCAAACTCAGACTGCATTGCTTCAAGCCACAAATTAGAATCTGCATCGGAAATTGCCTCCTTGAAAGTTCTTGGATCAGATCCAGCAACTTGATCACCTTGATCATCTTCAAGGAGAAAACCATATCTCTCAGGAGCCCTAGGGACCCTTTCGGATCTCGTAGGTGCGACCATTTCTGGTATTGGCTCTGTAGGTGCGGGAGACTCACCAGGTACTTCGATTGGATCTCGAACCTCTTCGAGTTCTACTATTTTTCCCTTTCTATCAAGTAGAAATTCCCTTTCCATAAAGGTGGCATTCCTAGAAACAAACACTTTTGTTTCGCTGGGATAGTAGGAGTATCCAATGGAATTCTTTGGATACCCAATGAAGTAGCATAAGATGGATCTCGTATCCAGCTTATCTCCCACTGTCTGCTTCACATAATCAGGGCATCCCCAAATCCTCATGTATGAGTACTTGGGTGGTTTGCCCATCCATATCCCATATGGAGTCTTATCCACTGCCTTGGTGTGGACATTGTTCAACAACATTACCGCCGTTTCGAGCGCATAGCCCCAAAACGAGGTAGGAAGTTCAGTGAAGCTCATCATAGATCGAACCATGTCCAACAAGGTCCGATTACGACGCTCCGCTACACCATTGAGCTGTGGTGTGGCCGGAGGGGTCCACTGTGCGAGAATCCCATTCTCTTTCAGATAGTCTTGAAATTCAGCACTTAAGTATTCACCACCTCGATCAGATCAAAGT
>KV013398.1:137469-174945 GCA_001598015.1 Dorcoceras hygrometricum
ACTATCAGTGATACCTAGGGGATCATGGGGCGATGTTGCTAGACGCTCTTACCATGATCCGATGGGCAAGTCCGGAATTGTGATTCCGGAGCCACAATGGTTGTGGGCCCACGGCTAGCTGTATCCCTGAACCATTGAGGGTCACACAAGTATTGGATTTGAGATTCCCGCATGGATATACTGAGCTCAATGTGTTGCAAGGGAAGAGGATTTTGGGGAGTGCGACTTCCTAAAAGTCAACAGGGGTCAAATCGTGATTTCCCGCTGTTGAGGGGCAAAACGGTCATTTTGCACTGGGGTTCTGAAAAAATGGTTTTTCAGATCATAGTATTCAGTTTTGGTAACTGAGTTGATCGGTCCGATCTGATCGGCGATCGGAGTTACGATGAAGTCACGGTGATAGGGTCGAACCGAATGTTCATCCGTTGGACCCGGGCCCGTTGGGCCGATCCAAGTCTATTACTTGTCTACTTAATGTAGACTTAGGCTTCATAACTAAGACACTCATTCATTAACCTAACCTTAGCTAAAAGCGCCGCCCCCTCTCCTCTGTCAAAAGCCGCCGCCGCCGCCTTGCTTCGCCGGAATTTGTTCCGGCCAACTTGACGAGGAGAATCCGTCCGCGCTGATCTCGTCAGGCCTTCTAGTGCAGGCTGACGAAGGAGTCTCGCTTCCGGTCATGGACCTGATTGACGTAGTCTACCGCCGCCTACCGTGAAGTGCCGGTTTCCTCGCGAAACTGGTCGGAGCCAGGAACGAGTTGCCAGAAAGGTAACCCCGAGAAACACGCTATGAATGGTCATAGCATGATTGTTTAATAATTGTATTGATCGTCTCCCGGCCCAATTTTTGTTCTTCCGCTGCCTCGCCGGGAGGCGTGATCCGAATCCGCCACGGTTCCCCAACAGGAAATTCACCGGAATAGCTCAAGGTGAACAGTGCTCTAGGGTTGAAGAACAAAGAACGAAAGGTTGGAAATTTCTAAGTATGGGAACCGATATCACAAATTCGAAGACCAAGTCTTCCTTAAATAATTCCCACAACTGCTGAAATCTTAAAAACAATCCACCGACAAAATCAGCAGGTACCAACAAGCCAGCAGGAACACTACAAACAGCAGACGCAAGGAACCAACTGCTGATTTCTCCAACAACGCTACAACAAATCGCAAAGCAAACTAACGGCTGGTTCTCAAAACGGCGTCGCACCAACTTACTCAAACGACGTCGCATAGGATACTATACCAGCAGCTGGGTATCCAGTCGCAAGAACAAAACAATGCAACGCTTCTCTCTGCTGGTTCCAGTCGCAACCTCAAAACGCAGCGTTGCAACTAACTCAAACGACGTCGCTCCACTGACGTCATCCAGTCGCTAGCTCTCGTGAAATACCAGCAGCACGCTACAGTAGAGAAAATCACTCGCAGCTGGACTTCCAGTCGCAACAACGAAGCGACGACGTTCCCTCTTCGAGCTACAGGAATGTTGACCCGTGTTGACATCTTCTTCTGCTGAACAACCAGCAGACACACGCACGCAATTCCACCAGCTGGTACCAGATGCAACATCCAAACGACGTCGCGCCTAAACTAAACGCAGTCGTTTTGCCCTCAATACACGAAAAAACTAAAGCACCTGCTGATCACAACACGTGCAACCAGACTTCACGCAAACGACGGAGTTTCAGGAATCTCGCGCTAAAACACGCTTCTGTTGGATTCATCACCGACCAGCTCTCACCATAAAAACCAGCTGATACTCAAAAATCTCAAAAACACGAAAACTTCCAGAATTGCTCCAAATGCTATTTCAAACCCGAAAATGCCAACCAAACTCTCAAACAAAGATTTGACCAGCAGAAAACTCCCAAAAACCGATACAATCAACAAATAAATCTTAATACAAATCCAGGTCTCACACGTAGTCATTTTTCTAGGAAGTTGGTGGGCTTATCATGAATTATGTCGGGGTGGCTGGTGGTTTCGGGATCCCATAGAAAATTCTTCTTTTATACCTCGGGTATTAGCCACGGCTTGTATTCATTCAGTAAATAGGAAAATAGAGCTTTTGCACATTTTCGTTAATCCTGATAAGGATCTATACATCTCGTTTGGAAAAGAATCAAGAGAAAAAAAACACCTTTAGGGGCAAAAACATCTTTTCTAATCAGAGTTTCCGGTACCTAATACTAGTCAGTCGACCATAGAAACGTTAGAGTGTAGAAGGACGAAGCCTTAAAGGCTATATTCCACTGGAACCGGCTAGACATGTGGGAAAATGTGAGGGACCAGGCCGGGAGGCTCTAGAAGCCCAGAAAACTCTAGAAAGGTAAGATGGATTAAGGGTATTAGGTAGTACTTGTATGTACGGGATGTAGCAGCCCTCCCATGGACGATGGCCAAGGCTCTGCCTCGGTCCACCACCGGAGGGGATCCAAGGGGAGGATTTATAACTCAGTGGTAGAGTGTCACCTTGAAGTGGTGGAAGTCATCAGTTTGAGCCTGATTATCCCTAAACCCAATGATAGGATCAATTAGGATCGAAAATAGGCCTAGGAGTTCAGAAAGGGGGGGGGTTGAATGAACTCCTTGGATTTTAATTTTTCAAAACCTTAAAAATGATTTTTACAAGCCTGTGCTTAACTCAAATCTGAGTGACCAGATTTGAGGCTTTCTGTTTTCTCGGTTAACAAATAATGTGCAGAAATAAACTGATTAAACAGTGAACAGTATAAATAACGACGCAGATAATGTAAATAGATTAAGGGTCAAGAATTTGTTTCTGGAAGTTCGGATCTCAAATCCTACGTCTCCTCTTCTTCCTTTTCCGGAAGGTTCCACTAGAAGATTTGATGAGTACAGCTTCTGTAAACACCCAGTCACGTAAGCCTCACTTAACGTGAACTCCTAGCATCACAATACAACGTAGATTTCACTGCTAAATACAACGAATGACTATTTATAACTGCTACACGTAGAACGTTCTTTATAGACTCTGTTTGAATATTACAATGGATACAACACAGACAGAGTTTGTAACAACTTCTGATTCTTTGAACAATATGAATATTTGGCAAAGTTGAACCAGATGGAATCTCGAAGATTATTTCTGTTTTTGGAACTTCAAAGATTGTTCTTCGAGATAGTAAGAACTGGGATATCGAATAGTTTATGACTTGAAGAATTTTTCCCAGAGAGGCAGATTATGCGAGAGAGTAAAATCACTAAGAGCTTAAAAATAGTCGGAGAGACCAGAACTTCTCCGCTTGAAATTCTTCAACTATTTTTAACATCCATCTTCAACGGTCATTTAATGAGCCAGTAGACACAAACCCCATTTGAATATCTTCATCATATCTTGCATTAAATGCTCCATTAATGCTGAGTAGAGGTTTTTCTGCTGTTGTCAGAGCTTTGTTGACCTTTATACCCAAAGTAGGTAAACATAGTATATACCAACTCTGCGTCCTGCAAAATATACTCCAAATAGCTCTGAACTTGTGTCTCTTTCATCCACTTTGTCTAACAGCCTTTATCTGAATTAATCTCGATCATTGAATCGTCAGGAGTAAATATCTGATAAGCTCTTGAAGCTGAAATCTGAAAACTGTTCGGTTCTGAACTGAAATCTGATTTGAAAGATCAACTTCACTATATTTATTATTTACGAATCTTCCCCATTTTCTTCTCTTTAACAAAGATCTCATCGTCTCTCTCATCTGAATTCTAGTCTGATCAGAAATCACTCTAAGAATAATATGTTGAGATCTGTTCTGAAATACTTCTCTGTTTCGTATCGTAGAACCTTCTGATCTGAAATCTGATAAATAACCTTTGAAATACTCTGAGTAGATTCTGTCCAAATCTGAGTCTTAATTTAGTTCTTATCTTGTTTTTGTTATCACCAAAACTTATAAATTTTCTCTTAACAATTTCCCCCTTTTTGGTGATGACAAAACTTAGCAGCCTATGACTTAAATAGAGACAAAAATAAATTTCTCCAAGTCTGCTATATATATAAAATCAAAACTGGCTAAGTACAAGAGTTTTGTACAAGAACTGAAAAAGAACGAAAAATCTGCTCATCCAAACCAACAGCTCCAACCCGAACTATTGCTACCTCTACCTGATCTGTACGATCCACTACCTCTGTTTGATCCTCCTCTCTTACAAACCACTTCACTGCCACCTTCACCAGGTCTGCTGCTTCCACTACCAGGTCTGCTTCGATCATCAGGCAGCGGACCTCTATTACTCTCTATTTCCTCCTTTTTATCATCGCGTCCCCGATTAATGTAGGAAATGATTTCAGATAACTGAGCATTGAGAGTAGTGATGCCCTCCTGTGTTTCCTTTCGGAAGTCATCCAGATCTCGAGATAGAGCAGCCTGCTGAGTCTGTATTTCCTGTTGGACGTCATGAATCAGATTTCTAAAGACGCGTCCTTGATTAGTAGAAGAGTTTGCAAACGCCGCTTCAAGATTTGTGATCTTCGAAGAGAGAGCAGCCTTGAGATCAGCGACATCATCCTGTGTCCGCACCTGCTCTAATGTAATCTTATCAATAGAAGCTCTGAGCTGTGCAAAAGGCTCTGTAAAATCGGCGGAAGGAACAACAACTGTTGGCATAGAAGTCTGACGAATATCTTCTGCTATAAAGCCTATGGAACGATGAATAACAGGTGGCACTGAATCTGAGAGGTCTCTTCGATAAAAAGTATACGAGAAGCACTAGAAGATGAACCGGATGGAATCACATCTAGAAATATCGATCCGATAGACTCTAAACCCTTTGAACTAGAACTAGAAGAAATGTACTATACTATGGGCTGTACAAAGAAGTCACAAAAACCTTCAACTACTAGACGGTGTTGAAATGCATGAAAAATTCCTGTCGGAACTGTATCCAAATCCACAACTGGACCTGCTGCAACTATATCTCTGCACAAATTATATGTACCAACGGGCAAAAGATGTCCAAATAATGAAAACTAAACAATATCTACACATATCTCTGCCCAATTCCTCTGTACAATACCGGAGTAAGGTTTTCTTGAATCCATATCTTGAACTGGCTCGATGAATAAGCAAATGGGGGCAAAGGCATCCACAAATGGCCTCTGCGGCTGTTGCTTCTTCTTGCGAGAGATAGCTGTCCTGCACCCGCATCTCAACCTGAGATCTTCACCCTCTACTACTGTCCAAGACCCGTCAATTAAGATCAGCAACCGTACCCAGCTGGTAGACTTGAATCTATGATAAAATCGGGGAAGAATCCCTTCACTCTGTACATCAGCTCTTTCAAACAGCTTTGAGCTACCACTCTAGCTTGTGCTGTCTCATTTGCTCCAGCAGATTTTTCAGTGAAATGAAATGAGAATCCGAAAGCAAGTCCAAAACTTGAAGATCAATTGCTGTACTGGGCGTGCCAGATTCAAAATTTTGATGCCTCACCTCCAAAAATTTTCGGAGTAGCATCTCCCTATACCTAGCGGTTATATACAGACGCCTCCTCACTGTTGTCTGTAGCGAATCTATTTCTGCCCACAGAAGCACCTATTCTTCCTTGGCAGCAAGATCTGAAACGGATTCCAAAACTGACAAGCGGCGAAGACTGGACGAAGAAAAGAATGAAGAAATCTCTTCCACAACTGCCTCCCAAATCTGTACAAGAAAATCGATATCAGCACAAATCAAAGAAAACATTTCTTTAGCTGGATTCCCTTTAATAATTTCCTCCACAAGAGGCTCCTTCCCCTTGGAATGACCGTCAATTTGTGGAAGGCTGGCTTGTACCAGTTTACTTCCCTAAAAGCAATTCCGCGTCCAAACCTAATCTTCGTTGGCTCCTTAGCCATAACAGATGGCAACATCATTTCTTCCGGAATCTGCCTCAAAATATCATCAATATACATAGACTCCTCATCAGACAAGGATGTCTCGGTAAGCTCCAGAACCTTGCTGGGCTCTGTGTCCTCAAAGTCAATAATCTTCTCAACTTGTTTCCTTTTATCAGCAGCCTCCTTCTCTGTTTCCTTCTCCTTCTCCTTCTCCTTCTCCTTCTCCTTCTCCTTCTCCGTCTGAACCAGAGGTCCTTCTTCATTGGATAACACCTTGAAACTTATGACATCATTATAATTAGTGATAGCTGAAACATCTATCATGCTCTGTGTCTCAAAAAGCTCCATTCCAGCAGTCTCCAAACTGATGAAGGGATCGTGATTTCAGTCGTGGACCGGATTCGGAGAACGACAACCGCCAACCGTTGAAGTGCCAATTTCCTCGTGAAATTGGTCAGAGCCAGGCTCCTAGACGCCAGCAAGGTACCAATCTAAAACACCCTATGGATGTTTTATTGTTATGTATTGACCGTTCCCGGTGTAAAATTTTGAAATCTTCCGCTGCGCCCCGGGAGCGGGATCCGGATCTGCCGCTGCGCCAACAGTGGTATCAGAGCTTTGGCTCGGATCTGTCAATCTCGCGTCTCGGAGAAAATCCAAGAATCTCGTCTGGAAACACATCTGGGAACTCTTGAGCAATCGAAACATCGCTCAACTCCACTCTCGACTCATGGGAAACGTCTAGGGCATAGATCATAAACCCTGAATTTTCTAGCGACAAAAACCTAAACATCTCCATGGCAGATACTAGAGGAATCTTAGGTCGCGAACCATAGAACTCACATTTCTCTCCAAATCGAGGCCTAAACCTCACCATACCATGGAAACAATCAACGGTCGCTCTATTTTCAGTCAGCACATCCATACCCAAGATACAATCAAAATCTCTAATTCCCAAAACAATCAGATGGGTCACCAAAACATGCTCATCAAACCTAATCAGGCAATCCAACATCACCTCTCGGGATAACAGACTCACACCAACAGGGATGGACACAGAGACAACATCACACAGTGGGAAAGAACTCAACCCACGCTCATACACAAACAACTCAGAAATGAAGGAGTGTGACACCACTTGTTCCATGGTTTCCGTCTCCTCCATCTCTATCTCAGCTGCCTCCACAATAACCTTTGCAACAATCTCCTCAACATCAGATTTCTCATCATCAGATACCCTCTGCAAAATCAATATTCTTTTTGGGGCACGGCATTTTTTAGCGCTAGGGCTCTCAGCCAGTACAATAGAAATTGGTTCAACATCTTGCACCACGGATACAAGAGCTAAATTCTTCTCTGTAGGAGCAGCTCTCCCCACATTTGTCATTTTCTTATTCTTCGCAAGCTCAGCAACAGCATGAGCTGGTCTCCTCTTAGCTGCAGCCTTCTTAACAACTTTCTCCACTGGTGGCTCATCCGTCTCGTCTTCAGCAGTTATATTTTTGTTTTTGGCAACGTAGGTGCCAACATTTTTGACCTTAAGAATCCTCAGAGGTGGGAAGGTCTTCGCCTCTCACAGAGTCAAATCTGGAGCACTCTTAAAAAAATACAGATTTGAGCCGCAAAATCCTTCGCTTGCTTTGAAGACTTAGTCACCATGTCCTTAAGAATGTCGAACAGAATCTTGCTCCAGTTTATCTTTAGGCCAAAGTGAATGGCTGTCATCAGTAGAAATCATTCATGAGACTGCGTCAAAGGATACGGCCTTGACAATAACAGATTTCGCCAATATATCATTCAGAAAGAGAAAATCAATCTTCATTTCCTTCTTCTTACAAGACGCCTTAATCAGCTCTCCAGACGCAGAAAATACACTCCGTGCATCGTAAATCAAATCTTTCGGCACTTCATCTATAGATGTCAACCCTGTAGCAAACTGTTCTTCAGAAATCCCAACAAACTTTCTTTGAACACAACTTATTACAGAATCCCCGTGCCCAGTAGCATTGCAAAAGAAACTTTCCAAATCTTGTTCATAGAGAACAGAGGGGCATCCCAGAAATCCACGAAGACCAGTAGATTCTAGGGCTTTGAAAATTTGAACCATGCCCTCATCAGGAAAGCTCAGAACTGAGTCGAAGTTCACTTGAAGAGCATTGTGAATCAATGAAGCGGCCATTTATGTTGGTTGATCGAAGAAAATAGCGACGAAGAATGCGAAGATAATCTACAAAAGCAAGAACACTGGAAAACACGAAAGTAATTTTGCGCAAGGTAAAGGTTAGTGTAAAATGTAATTGACGTATATAAGAAAGAACGGAATACGAAACAGTGCACGTTAGCGGTGTGGATGTGACGTTTTGCATGATGACAACACATGTGTCAATCATCCGATGGCGCGATCAGATTTTTGAAAAATATTTTTGAAAATTTTTACCACGAGGGTTGAAAAAAGTGTAGCACCGAGCGCTTGCCGCCTTGCAATCAATGGGAATCGAACCCGTGACCTTGGCTCTGATACCAATTGTTAGGATCGAGCGCTTGCCGCTTTACCAAAAGCTATAGCTGGTGGTAACGGTGCAACTCCAATCTTTTAAACCGTATAGCAACACAAGCGCCACGGTTCGATCGCTCTACCTAGCAGGGGCAATTATTACACTCCAACAAAAAGTAAAAAGAAGCGCCATTTAAAAAAATACGTCATAGCCGTTGATCTTTTAATGTATCAGCAGGGGTACTGTCAGATCTGATCACATATAAGTATCAACTATATATACGCTAAATCTGAATAGATTCAGATCTCACGCATTCAGCTGACTCAGCACTTATTAACCCAGATCTGTTATTCCCCCTAAAACCAAGGTTCTCCCAACGCAAAAGTTTACCAAATTTGAAATTCTCCGTCGTTCCCCCTGAACAGAAGACACAGATCTGAAGTAAACAAAAGTTGTTCAACCTGAAAAATTTTTGCACAAATCATAGATTAAGGAAGTTCTAAGAGGCCAATAATATTTCGAAAATACAAAAACTTAGCGTCTGGTAGAGGCTTTGTGAAGATATCAGCAACTTGCTGATTCGTTGACACATACTCCAGTCGGACGTCCTTATCGAGCACGTGATCTCTTATGAAATGATGCCTTATGTCTATGTGCTCTGTTCTCGAATGCAACACAGGGTTCTGAGTGATAGCTATCGCACTGTTATTGTCATAGAAAATGGGAGCTTCAGAAGCATCAATGCCGTAATCTTTAAGCTGGTGTTGAATCCTTAAGATCTGAGCACAGCAACTTGTGACGTAGCAATAGATGTTTGCTTCTTACTGAACCAGGAAATCAGACGATCTCCCAAAAAATGACATGTACCACTTGTGCTTCGCCTATCAATCCTACATCCTACGTAATTTGCATCACTATAACCTATTAGTTGAAAACTGGAGTCTTTGGGATACCAAAGACCCACATTGGAAGTTCCTTTCAAATATTTTAAGATGCGCTTGACTGCAATATAATGTGATTGTTTGGGCTCAGCTTGGAATCTAGCACACATACAGACAGCAAACATGATGTCTGGTCTGCTAGCAGTTAAGTAAAGCAATGAGCCAATAATACCACGATACAATGATACCTCAATTGCAGTTCCAGCTTCATCCTTGTCCAATTTGATTGAAGCACTCATCGGGGTTGGTGCTGCTGAAAAATTCTCCATTACAAACTTTTTCAGCAGTTCTTTCGTGTACTTGGCTTGATTTATGAATATCCCATTCTCAAGCTGTCTAACTTGTAATCCCAGAAAGAACGTCAGCTCTCCCATCATGCTCATCTCGAATTTGTCCTGCATCAACTTAGAAAACTTTTGGCATAGTTTGGGGTTAGTTGACCCAGATAATATCATTGACATATATTTGTACTAACAGTACATGATCATTCTTCACAAATTTAAATAGAGTTTTATCGACAGTGCCTATAAAAATCATGATCAATCAGAAATTTAGAGAGTGTTTCATACCAAGCTCTGGGTGCTTGTTTCAACCCGTTTGTAAACGTGATCTGGATATGTATGATTTACGAAGCCAGGAGGATGTGTAACACACACTTTCTCAGTCAAGATGCCATTAAGAAAGACACTCTTTACATCCATTTGAAATACTTTGAAGTCTTTGTATGCAACATATGCAAGAAACATGTGGATGGCTTCTAATCTGGCTACTGGAGCGAAGGTTTCATCAAAATCTATTTCTTCTAGTTATCTAAAACCTTGAGCCACTAGCCTAGCTTTGTTTCTTAAAACAACACCATCCTCATTCAGCTTGTTCATAAAGACCCATTTAGTTCCTATCACTGAATGATTAGCAGGTAGGGGAACTAACTTCCGTACATTGTTTCTCTTAAATTGGCTAAGTTAATCTTGCATAACATCTATCCAGCTCGAGTCTGCTAAGGCTTCTTCTATCAGCTTTGGTTCTATATGTGAAATGGATGCTGAATTGAAGTACTCATGCATAAGCTGGCCTCGTGTGCGAACAAGAGAGTGTAAAATTACCTATGATCTGCTCGGGTGGATGATTTCTATTCCACCGAATGTCAGATACGATTGGATTTGCTTCTGGTTCTTCTTAGATGTCTGGAAATATGTTCTCATGTTGATTACCAGATACCAATTGATGTGAACGTTATTCCAGATTTGGATCAGATACCAATTGATAAGTTCTTTTGATAGCTTGTGTATCTGAAGCTGGTCTTGATCTCAACTGATGGATTGTAGAATCTGCTTGTGCAGCATCTTGTGTAACAGTTGTTCCATCACCCGCAGCTGGCACACTGGTTGAGATATGTTCCTGAAATGGGTCAAAATTAGTCAAATCAATGACTTCTATGTTACCTGTCGGATCTGTTTGATCAGTAGGGATGTCATCGTGTGGAGCGTCCAGTGCTGGCTAGTTATCAGCTGAAATCGAATCAGTGGCACGTCATCACTTGATTCATCTAAGCTGGTTGATTCCAGATGTGTGCACAAATCATTTAAGCTCGCAGCTAAATTGGAACGAAAGCTGGTTTCATCTAATACCACGTGAGCTGATTCTTCAACCGTCAAGCACCGGTTGTTAAACACTCTGTACGCTTTACTCACGTCTGAGTATCCAAGAACTAAACCTGCGTCAGATTTGAATCGAAGTGGAGCGTCCAGTGCTGGCTAGTTATCAGCTGAAATCGAATCAGTGGCACGTCATCACTTGATTCATCTAAGCTGGTTGATTCCAGATGTGTGCACAAATCATTTAAGCTCGCAGCTAAATTGGAACGAAAGCTGGTTTCATCTAATACCACGTGAGCTGATTCTTCAACCGTCAAGCACCGGTTGTTAAACACTCTGTACGCTTTACTCACGTCTGAGTATCCAAGAAACAAACCTGCGTCAGATTTTGAATCGAAGGTTGTTAGATGCTTTTTGCCATTATTATGAATGAAACATCTGCATCCAAACACCATGAAAAAAGATATGTCAGGTTTCTTGCCACTCCAGATCTCATATGGGGTTACACCATGAATCTTGTTAATCATAGATCTGTTTTGAGTGTAGCAAGCTGTGTTAACTGCTTCAAACCAGAATTTTTGTGAAATGCCAGAATCAGCAATCATAGTTCGAGCAGCTTTTTTTAAAGTACGGTTTCTCCTCTCAGCTAACCCGTTCTGCAAAGGAGTTCTAGCTGCTGAAATCTCATGCTTAATTCCAATGTCTTCCAGATAAGAGGATAATTTTTATTTAAAAACTCAGTACCTTGATCACTCCTTATCCGGTTGACAGTACAAGATTTGTCATTTTGTAAACGTTTTAAAAGCTTTATCAGCTGGTCAACGGTTTGATCCTTTGATTTTAAAAACAACACCCATGTAAATTTTGTAAAATCCTCAACGACAACAAGGGTGTATTTTATTCCCCCTAAGCTGGTTACAGGTATAGGACCAAAAAGATCCATATGTAAAATCTCCAAGCTTCGGGTAGAACGAATACCGCTTTTCTTTTTAAATGTAGAACGAATATGTTTTCCCAGTTGACACGCAGAAAAAATCTTGTCTTTTGAGAAATTTATTTTGGGCATACCATAAACCAATTCAAGCTTACTCAGTTGGCAAGTGTTTTGAAGTTCAGATGGTTCATTATTTGGTGCCACAGCCAGCTCTTGGAAGAGTCAGCTACTAGGCAAATCTGTTCAGATCCCAGCTGCTCTGACTAGTTGACAATGTAGGTATTTCCCGATCGGTTTTCTACCAACACTGTCCGACCATCTGGATTCTGAAATGTGCATGTGTGCTTTTGAAAGTTAACTGTGTAACCATTGTCACACAGCTGACTTATGCTGATAAGATTATAACATAAATTTTCGACTAGAAGCACATCAATAATTAAAAGATTACCATGGGTAAACTTACCCTTACCCACAGTGTTATCGTGTGAATTGTCACCAAAGACAATTCTTGGTCCTTTGTGTGGCGTCAGATCTTATAACAGCTTTGAGTTACCAGCCATGTGTCTCGCACAACCACTGTCCAGATACCATTTATTTGATTCCTCCAAATTTGTGTACCTGTTGTCCTGCAATCGCAAATATAAACTTTTGTTACCCAATTTTACTTGGGTCCAGATCGAATACCCCTTTCGGGACCCATACTTGAATTACCTTTACAGTTTTCCCAGTATGGACATACACTAGGGTTCATGTTGAATTCTTGTGCGATTTGTTGAGCTTTGGCTTTGCACTTTGACCATTCAGATCACGTTTGGACTGAACCTTTATCCATACATATTTGGCCTTTGTTGAACCACACCTTTGATGGTTCAGAACAGACGACTTAGGTACAGCTTTCGCCTTATCCTTCTCAAGTCTGTTCGTTAGCCAGCTGGGCTTACAGTTCTCAGGCTTAAGATATTCAATACCGTTTTTTCCCTTATGGTTCAGTTGTCCAGTGAACTGATCATCGTACTTAACCGACTCACAAATATCATGTGCCACACTGGCTTTGACAAAATTCATTTTCTTGAACTGATCATTAGCCAGATTTGACTGAGTATTTTTTTCCTCGGAGCTGCTTTCACCAAGCTGAACCTAAGCCAGATTTGTCATCTAATGGCTTCTGGGTCTCATGCAGCTTTCTTAAAGAAATTGAAGACTTAGTCCAGGAGCTCATCACTTGATTTAATCTCTCATTTTCAAATGAAATCTCACAGGACTTTATTCTCAAAGAATCATTCTCGATTTTCAGCTTACTCAACTCAGTTTGTAAACTGTTAGTTTCCCCAAGCTGAGCAGTGCTTGGTTCCACTGAACTATTTTTCAAACCGTTGTTTTCAGTTTTAATCTCCTCTAATGTCTGAGACAGCTTTCTGTACTCATGGACCATTTCATTAAGTGCATTGATGAGGTCCTCTTGTGTAAATTCACTATTGGAGAAGTCAAATACCTCATCATCAGTTTTCTGGTTGGCCATAAAGCAGTGGACTTCTTCTTGCTTACTCTCACTGGATGAGCTGCTTGATATAGTCTCAGAATCTGAAATCAGCCCATTTGCTGTTGCTCTCCTCAGCAACAAGCACTTTACGATCATTCTTCTTGTTGGGCCTCTTCTCAAATCTGTTTCTCCTTCTTTCTGTGGACCTATTTTCATCTATCTTAGATCTGTCATCTTTCTTGGGCTTCTTGCAATCGGCTATGAAATGCCCTGGTCTGCCACAGTTATAACAATTTAAATCAGTGGAATCTTTTCAGATTTATGAGTATTGTTATAATGAAAGTATGGTTGTGAGTTCTTCTCACGAATGTCCCAAACTTCTTTACGAAAGGGACATTGCGTCATTGGTGATATGCTCTGTTGAATTGCTAGGTGAGCACTGTTCTGAATTCGTAGCAGCAAGAGCTTTTGTGGGTTGAGAGGTTGATGGTCCAGCCTCTGATTTGGTCTCCAATTCGAACTCATAGGCTTTCATATTTGCAAACAGATCGTGGAGTTCTAGCTTATTCAGATCCTTCGATTCGCGCATGGCCATCGTCTTCACATCCCACTCCCTCGACAGTGCTCTCATCACCTTAAGAGCCAACTCTCTGTTGCTATATTCTTTTCCAATACTGGTTAGCTTAATCACAACAGAGCTGAATCTCTCTCAAACTCCGTCATTGTCTCTCCTTCTCTCATCTTTATCGACTCATACTTTTGCTAGGCAATCGTCAGCTTGTTCTCTTTGTCTCGTCGTTGCCTTCACAGATTTGTGTGACCTTTTCCCAGATCTCCTTAGCCGTAGCCTAGGTCTTTATCTTGCTGAACATGTTCTTGTCCAGCGTCTTGTATATAATGTCCTTTGCTACATTATCCTGATTGGCTTTCTTCTTGTCCTCTGGTGTATACTTCATTCTCGTCTTCTCTATCCACTATGGTGTTAGAGTAGATGCCCAACTAGCAAACTTGTGGCGTGTGGGTTTATAGACTCTTGTATATGACAGTCTTTATATATGATATTCGCATTTGTTTACGGCATTATTTATCTTCATTATGTTTATATAATGTTAACAATTGTGTTGGATAAAGACCTAGAATACACCATAGTGTATGTTAGATGTGATAGTGGGTATGACGGCTATCATGAAACACATCTAATAGTCACTGTGTATTCTGAATTAGTTCCTAGTCGATTGGGCCGTCAGAATGAGGATAAGGCTGCCCGAGCTTGAGACTAGTATCTGCGATGCGAAGTACCATGTTTCATTGGTAGGGAACATTGTGATGTTCTGAGCATGCAGATATATAGTGACCTGGTGATCTATCGAACTACCCTCGTTCGGAATTTCCAAGTGGTTACCATTTGTCGAGTGGATAAGTCCGAGGTCTTGGTTGTACTGATTAGTCCTCACGAATCGAAACGTCATTGAGACTCTACGTGATAGGCGTCTTACTTTGACTTGTTTGCCGACTCACTTGGGATCATTAGGCGGCGGGATTGGGTGAGGTCCCGATACATGTAGGAGTCGATGCTTTGTTGTCGAGGATTCACCGCTCGCTTACATGCGTGGATATCCTATGCTATCTTAGGGGATAATAGTGTATAAATCTCTGGCCAGAGTACTAGAAGTATTTTAGGTAAATGGGTTTACCTAGTTACACTCGCGATGTCACTATTCGATCTCCAAGATGTATGCATAGCTATCGGATCTCTAACGACTCTCGATTTACCAATGGTCGTTGATCTGATCGGGATATATGGATTGAAAGGACCGTACTTTACGCTAACCACGACCAACTGGTTCTTGCAGGCACTATCAGTGATACCTGGGGGATCATGGCGCGATGTTGCTAGGCGCTTTACCATGATCCGTTGGGCAAGTCCGAAATTGTGATTTCGGAGCCACAATGGTTGTGGGCCCACGGCTAGCTGTATCCCTGAACCATTGAGGGTCGCACAAGTACTGGATTCAAGATTCCCGCACGGAAACTGAGCTCAATGTGTTGAGCATAGGAAGAGGATTTTGGGAAGTGCGACTTCCTAAAAGTCAACAGGGGTCAAATCGTGATTTCCCGCTGTTGAGGGGTAAAACGGTCATTTTGGACTAGGTATCTGAAAAATCGTTTTTCGCATCATAATATTCAGTTTTGGAAACTGAGTCGATCAGTCCGATCTGATCGACGATCGGAGTTATGATGAAACCGTGGTGATTTAAATGAACCGAATATTCATATGGACCTGGGTATGACCCAAGTCCAATGGGCCGATTCAAGCCCATCTACCAACTTAATTTAATTAAGATGGTTAGGGCTTAATAAACAACACACAATCATAACAAAACCCTAGCCTCCACTATTACCTCTCGGCCGCCCCTCCTCTCCCAAAGTCGCCGCCGCCGGCCACCACAATCGCCGCCGCCGCCGCTAAGTGATCGGACTTGTTCCGATCAACTTTTCGAGGAGAATCCGTCCGTGCTGATCTTGTGTCAGGCCTTCTAGTGCAGGCTGACAAAGGCCTTCTAGTGCAGGCTGACGACCTTGTCTTCGTTCGCCTTTATTGTATTGAACGTATCCCGGCGCTTATTTTTAAACTTCCGCTGCGCCACCGGGAGACGGGATCCGGATCCACCACCGTTACCCAACATGTGGAGCACCAGTAGTAATCGCCATCGCTGTGTTTGCTTCCATAATCTTCATGGGTCCATCTGTTATGACGAACCACATGTCATCATCCTGAGCGGCCAGATGGGCTTGCATCCTGTTCCAATCATCGTACTCCTCCTTAGAAAACATAGGAATTTTATTGTGAGCAGTAGAGATATTCAATATAAGCACAGAAGATCAAACTGTTCAGCAACTGAGATGACAAGGCTCTGATAACAATTGATAGGATCAATAAGGATCGAAAATAGGCCTAGGAGTTCAGAAGGGTGGGAGGGGGGGTTGAATGAACTCCTTGGATTTTAATTTTTCATATCCTTAAAAACGATTTTTACAAGCCTATGCTTAACTCAAATCTGAGTGACCAGATTTGAGGCTCTCAGTCCAAATCTGTTTTCTCGGTCAACAAATAGTGTGCGGAAATAAACCGAATAAACAGTGAACAATATAAATAACGATCCAGATAATGTAAATAGAGTAAGGGTCAAGAATTTGTTTCTGGAAGTTCGGATCTCAAATACTACGTCTCCCCTTCTTCCTTTTCAGGAAGGTTCCACTCGAAGATTGATGAGTACAGCTTCTGTAAACACCCAGTCACGTAAGCCTCACTTAACGTGAACTCCTAGCACCACAATGCAACGCAGATTTCACTGCTAAATACAACGAATTACTATTTAGAACTGCTACACGTAGCACGTTCTTTATAGACTCTGTTTGAATATTACAATGGATACAACACACACAGAGTTTGTAACAACTTCTGGTTCTTTGAACAATATGAATATTTGGTAAAGTTGAACCAGAAGGAATCTCGAAGATTATTTCTTTTTGTGGAACTTCAAAGATTGTTCGAGATAGTAAGAACTAGGATATCGAATAGTTTATGACTTGAAGAATTTTTCCCAGAGAGACGGAGATTATGCGAGAGAGTAAAATTACTGAGAGCTTAAAAATTGTCGGAGAGACCAGAACTTCTCCGCTTGAAATTCTTCAGCTATTTATAACATCCATCTTCAACGGTCATTTAATGAGCTAGTAGACACAAACCCCATTTGAATATCTTCACCATATCGTGCAATAAATGCTCCATTAATGCTGAGTAGAGGTTTGTCTGCTGTTGTCAGAGCTTTGTTGACCTTTATACCCAAAGTAGGTAAACATCGTATATACCAACTCTGCGTCCTGCAAAATATACTCCAAATAGCTCTGAACTTGTGCCTCTTTCATCCACTTTGTCTAACATCCTTTATCTGAATTAATCTCGATCGTTGAATCATCTGGAGTAAATATCTGATAAGCTCTTGAAGATGAAATCTGAAAACTGTTCGGTTCTGAACTGAAATCTGATTCGAAAGATTCAACCTCACTATATTTCTTATTTACAAGTCTTCCCCCTTTTCTTCTCTTTAACAAATATCTCATCGTCTCTCTTATCTGAATTCTAGTCTGATCTGAAATCACTCTAAGAATAATATGTTGTGATCTGTTCTGAAATACTTCTCTGTTTTGTATCGTAGAACCTTCTGATCTGAAATCTGATAAATAACCTTTGAAATACTCTGAGTAGATTCTGTCCAAATCCGAGTCTTAAATTCAATTCTTATCTTGTTTTCGTTATCACCCAAACTTATAAATTTTCTCTTAACACCCAATGTGAGTTTTTCTATTTTTATTTCCTCCCCCGCCGTGAGTCAATGAGAATGGATAAGAGGCTCGTGGGATTGACGTGAGGCTCAAAACAAATAGTCAAAAGAATTTATGATTCGCGTTTAGTCTCCGATCTTCTCCTAGTCTTACAACCTGCACTGTAGAGAGGGGAACAAGCACCTATTTCTGCCGCTTTCCTCCCAGATGTAGGTCTTCCTGGAAGTGAGAACACTGCTGCACAAAAACTAATCCGGTCATTCCCCGTCTTCATCCTAGACACCACTGGTACTATTACTCTATACTATATATATATGGCGTTCCCTTCTTCTTGGCAATCTTGCCTTTTGCAGCTATTCCATATGGGGATGAATCTAGGAAAAATATGAAACTATGTGGAGCCATTGACCATCTATTGAATTTTACTCTAGAAATTCATGTTCACTGGGATCTGGAACAACTCCTGGTTCATTAGCTCAAGCGGAATCCAAGACATGGGGGCCTCTTTCCTGAAGGATTTCCTTTTCCTCTTCCCATTCTGACTTATGTAGGTTTTCCGGTAATTGGGATATCCGCGAGAACTCTTACCCATATCTAGATGAGTACTAGAATTTCGTGTATTATAACGACATTATATGTCGTTATAGCCGATTATGAGTTCCATAGTGGGATGTTTCCCTCAAGGAGACGAAGTTAATCGTTCGTTTGAGGGTAATCCGTTAGCAAGAGAACGAGATATATCTGGTGATGAGTATCTCGATTCTTTTGTAGCGGAAATCGGAACTCGTCGAATCGCAGCCGTGTTACCAGGATTAGGTAAACGGTTGGTTTAAGTCAGTTTGCTTCTTTCGCTGCTAGATGGGGAGAGAGTTTTAAATGATGCAGCTAATAAAGTCTCGTTGAAAGCAGGAAGGGAAGCAAAGCTTAGAGCAAGAAAGCACGATAGGTATATTGTATATAGTATGGTTTTCGTAGAGGTAAGACTAAGCAGAGGCTAGATCACCAGACTGATTTAGTGCAAAAAAGGGAAATTCCGTATAAAAAAGAGTAGTTGTTTTCTGAGATAGCTGGCTTAGATGTCACACATAAGGGGTAGCATTTCCGAATGCCTTTGGACCGGACATGGATCAAGCGCCAAACCCAATCAAGTTCCAACACAGTCGCAATCACCTTTTTAGTACTCCTTGAGCTAATTTCTTATTGCTTTCGCGCATTAAGCTTAGGAATGAAAAAATCCAAGGATCCATTTTCTTTTTAAAAATCTTAAATTTCCAATAATGGTTCAGTTGAGTTTGCAAAGAACAATATGCCTCAATAAAACAAAACCTCCACAATAATACTTTCCTTTTCCTCAAAAATTTTCGTGAACTTCAGAATGTAAAAAATTCTTAAAAGCTTCTCAAACATTATAAAATAACTCAAAAATCATCATTTTAGATTTTTCATGACAGTGGGCTTCCCCTAGAACTCAAAACCGACCTGAAAATGCAAATCAGCTCAGATCGCAGGGTTTAGCTTACTTTAATCCCGAACAGTGTGTACCACGCGGTTCAGCTCACACCTAAATAGCTCAGCTTAGGCGTCCAGATAGCGCATTCCCTTCTAAGCTCACAGCACTTAGGTAAGCACGTCTAACCATATGAGCTCGGGGCTTTGGTCCAGATCGCACACTGAAAACAACTCACTCGATCAGTATAGAGTACGTAGAGCAGCTCGTCCACCCGGATCAGCTCGGGGATCGGATCAGACACCACTGAAAAACATCTCCGAGCACTCGATCAATTTAGGGTACATAGATCAGCTCGCAACCCAGAACAGCTTAGGGTTCTCTACTCAGCTTACGATGCCCCCTACAACTTATGGTGCCCACTACAGCTTACAATGCACACAACAACTTATGATGCCCACTACAGCTTTCGGCGCCCACTATAACTTATAGTGCCCACTATAGCTCGTGGTGGTCACTTCAGCTCACGGTGGTCACTTCAGCTTGCGGCGATCATTTCAGCTCGTGGGGGACAATTCAGCTTATGAGGGTCAAACCAGCTAACCAGCTTACGGTGGTCAACTCAGATCGTGGAGGTCAACTCAGCTTAGGACTATCAACTCAGATAGTGGGTGTCAACTCAGCTTAGTACGTGGGGGGGACTCAGCTTACGACCTGACAGCTTTCGACTCGACCAGATTATGACCTGAAAGCTTACGACTAAACCAACTTAAGACCTGACAGCTTACGGGTTAAGCTTTCGAACTCAGCACTCAAACAAGTAAAAAACAGTTTACGACTTAACATGGGAAAATAGTATACTAGACGCAGCTTACGACCTCGGCTGGGCCAAAACCCAAACCACGTCCGATCTCAGGCCCTTCTTCCTCGACATCCACAATCCTTTAGTCCCTACTCTGACTTGAACCATCGCTCATCTTAGCCTCAACAGTCAACAAACCCTTGACCCTTTCCCACAACTAAACTTCTAGGTAGCATCGTCATGATTAAAAGAGAAATACGTCACATAACCTCAATTTGTAGCCTCAAAATCAACAAAATTGAAGACTTAAAGAATAAATATCACGCAGTAATATGAATTAAATGTGCATTCAAAGGAATATTTGTACTTGGCTTATATTGAGAACTTACAGACGAGTGTTACGAGGCTGGACGGGATGAAGAACGCCTGGAATGCCGTTGGTTTTGCTTCGGAAGGCTATAAGCTGAATGGGGAGGGGAAGGAGGGAGGCGACGCTACATAAAGAAAATAGGGTTCTCCTTTTTTTTTTGTGAACCAGTACACGTGTGCATGTGTATGCATGGGTCGAGACTATTAATTAAATAGAGGAGAATTTGGTGGTTTAACATTTGTCGTAAGATAATGCTGTTAGAGTAGATGCCCAACTAGCCAACTTGTGGCGTGTGGGTTTTATAGACTCTTGTATATGACGATCTTTATATATGATATTCGCATTCTTTATGGCATTATTTATTTTCATTATGTTATATAATGTTAACAATTGTGTTGGATAAATACCTAGAATGCACCATAGTGTATGTTAGATGTGATAGTGGGTATGACTACTATCATGAAACACATCTAATAGTCACTGTGCATTCTGAATTCGTTCCTAGTCGATTGGGCCGTCAAAATGAGGATAAGGCCGCCCGAGCTTGAGACTAGCATCTGCGATGCGAAGTACCATGTTTCATTGGTAGGGAACATTGTGATGTTCTGAGCATACAGATGGATAGTGACCTGCTGATCTATCGAACTACCCTCGTTCGAACTTTTCAAGTGGTTACCATTTGTCGAGTGGATAAGTTCGAGGTCTTGGTTGTACTGATTAGTCCTCACTACTCGAAACGTCATTGAGGCTCTACATGATAGGCATCTCACTATGTAGCAGTCGATGCTTCGTTGTCGAGGATTCACCGCTCGCTTTCATGCGTGGATATCCTATGCTATCTGAGGGGATAATAGTGTATGAATCTCTGGCCATAGTACTGGATGTGTTTTAGGTAAATGGGTTTACCTAGTTACACTCGCGATGTCACTATTCGATCTCCAACATGTATGCATAGCTATCGGATCTATAGCGACTCTCGAATTACCAATGGTCGTTGATCTGATCGGGATATATGTGTAGAAAGGACCGTACTGTATGCTAACCACGACCAACTGGTTATTGCAGGCACTATCAGTGATACCTAGGGGATCATGGGGCGATGTTGCTAGGCGCTTTACCATGATCCGATGGGTCAGTCCGAAATTGTGATTTCGGAGCCGCAATAGTTGTGGACCCACGGCTAGCTGTATCCTTGAACCATTGAGGGTCACACAAGTACTGGATTCATGATTCCCGCACGGGAACTGAGCTCAATGTGTTGAACATATGAGGAGAATTTTAGGGAGTGCGACTTCCTAAAAGTCAACAGGGGTCAAATTATGATTTTCCACTGTTGAGGGGCAAAACTGTCATTTGGACTAGGTAATCCGAAAAATTATTTTCGCATCATAATATTCAGTTTTGGAAACTGAGTCGATCGATCCGATCTGATCGTCGATCGGAGTTATGATGAAGCCACGATGATGCGGATGAACCGAATGTTCATATATTGGACTGGGCCCGCCCCAGGTCCAATGGGCCGGTTCAAGCCCATGAGTAACTTATACATACATGAGTTGTATCTAGGGCATCACAACACAACACACAACCTAGCTCTCATAGCCGCATCACAACACAACACACAACCTAGCTCTCATAGCCGCCGCCGTCGCCCGGTTTTTCGCGTGATCGGACTTGTTTCGATCATCGCGACGAGGAGAATCCGTTCGTGCTAAAATCCGTCAGATCTTCTAGTGCAGATTGACGGAGGAAGATTGTTTCCGATCGTGGACCTGATTGACGATCTACCGTCGCCTACCGTTTGAAGTGCCGGTTTCCTCGTGAAACTGGTCGGAGCCAGGCGCCTAGACGCCAGCAAGGTAGCAATTCGATAAACGTCCTATGAATGTTTATTGATTGTTTTTAATGTATTGAACGTTTCTCGGGGCAAAATTTTAACTTCCGCTGCGCCCCCGGGAAACGGGATCCGGATCCGTCATTGTATGCCAACAAATGCTATCCAAAGGATTAAAAGTGCTACTCAAAATCCTATCTCCTTCCCTTGTTTAAATTTTGGAAATTTTGGATAAAATATGAGGTTAAAACTTGGTTAAAAATGATCTTTTAAAATTTTCCTACTATAACATTCCAAAAGCACAGGGATGACCTTAAAATTAATTTTATAAAAAATCACTTTTACATCGGTCTTCCCATCGTCTCCATTCCAGCCTCGTAGCACCTGTACTAAAATTCTGAAAAGTTACTCTCATAAATAATTTAAATAATTAATATGATAGAAATCAACGGGCGAAGTCAATATAGCTATTAGAATAAGTGTACTAAGACATGCAATTTTTAATAGGAAAAATTTCTAGGCGTTACAAAAGATATGGTTTTGTGTTTAGAAGGAGGTGAAGAAACACTTTAAATATTTTCAAATAGCTGAAACCTGAATTAACAACTTGACCTCAATTTTTCAGACTAATATGATTTTTCAAGCTACAAAGTACGGAAACAACTTGATCAATCAGTGGACTTTAAACAATAGAAAGCAAAAAGATAAGACACGAGATTTTTCTATAAATTCGAAGTATAAACTTCTACATCTCATCTTCTTCTCTCTATAGAGGATTTCACTAGAAAACTTTAAGTGATACAATTGATTTGTACAAACCCACTTCAGAGCAGTTTATATTAACTGAAACTTATAGTTACTCAATCTAAATGACTGAATAATAATATAAATCGAATATTATTCGGTCAATACAACACTTCACTGAAACTAAACTAGTTTGGCTAAGAAATTGGTGAAAGTGCGATTGCGCTGATTTAATCCTGAACTGATCTGATATAAAGTGAGCGTGGACAGTTTGGATGGCTTCAATGCTTAGAGAAGATGATAGTTAGCCTTTGAGTTCGTTGAAAGTTGTAGAATCGATCCCTTTTTCATATTTAAGTCATCGGCTATTTATAGACAAATGGACAACATTAATAATACAGCTGGTATTCACATTAATATGAATCCTTGTATCTATTTCACAAAAAGTATATGTAGTTTTTTAAGAATAGTAATATCATTAAATACTCTCCGGCATTTAAACTCACACAAACAAACATTAGCAATATCAACTTCTTTGACATTCCAGTCATTTGACGTACACAATATATCTTCAAATCAACGACTTTATTATTCTGAATTCTTGCTAGAGACAATCCTTGAAAAGTTCTATTACGCCAATTTGTTAGAGACAATCCCTTAAATTAACTACTTTATAGTTCCATGAGTATATCAACGGGGGATAGATTGGTAAAAAAGTAGAAATTTATTACTAAATATAAAAATTGACAATATAATTGGGACGCGTGAAAAAGAAAAGTAAGTTTAAATAAATGGAACGGAAGGCGTATAGATTTTCTTTAAGAATAGAAACACGTCAGCAAGCTTTTAATTAGATGATAAGTTGTAGTACTACAATGTAAGACCAGTTCTATGAATCAAATCCATCAACTTAGCATAACGTTGAGGATCAGTATAAAATAATGGCGAGTCTTTAAATTTGCTTTAGGAGAAAAGGCATCTTATCAGGGATCCGAGTATTTTCCCGTCAGAATCTGTGATGCTACATACTGATTTGCAGCCTCGGTATAATGAATGCCATCCCAGATAATATATTTAGTACTGTCACTACAACCTTTGGCTTCCACCGAACTTCCGTTGAGGAGTTTAGTTTGACCACAGGAGATGTGCCTGTCGTAGTTCAATGGAGGACCTCCATATCCACAGCATGCCATTAGTGGCTGCTCAAAGCCTGTGCATGCATATGCAATCAAATTTTCCTCATAAATATGTTTCCACATGATGAGAGATTTCATTTGTGAATGCTAACTAACCGTAACGGGAATAGTTCGCTATAAGATTGGATTTGATTGTGAAAATATCGACATGTGTGACATTTGAGTCGGGATATTGGGATTGCAACGTTTTACAGAGAGCATGAAGTTGCAGGTTGAGAAGTCTGGAAGCTTGGTTGTGAGAGCTGACGCACCTGATCTCATCCAGCCTAGATGTATTAGTGCCAAATTTTGCAATATTTTGAGGCAAACAACCTATTGGTCCTGTGTTATGGATCCAAAAATTTCTCGCCCCTTCTTCATATAATCTCTGTAGGGATCAAAAAATAGGATATGCATGAAAATTTTCAAATATATCTCTAGTTTGGAAGATAGCATGGCACACATAATCTTGTAAAATATTAGTATATCTTCTGTGAATGGTTTTCACGCGACTAGGTAGATGATATTATGTGTAATCTTTCGATTACTAACCTCGATTCCATCTTTGAATTGCGATATAATAGTTGGAATTGAAGCAAGAATTTGATCCAATGTCAAAGAATAGAAGGCACCAGCTAAATCATTCTGGCCAATGTCAAACATGTAGAGTGCTTTTTGAAATGAATCTTGTGCTGGAATGTAATTGTCAAATATCTTAGCTGCAAGAATGGGTTATGTTAAATGTTGTCTCATGATTTAAGGTTAATGCCTGTATGTAAGAATACAGTTGTATGTACATTTAGCCTGTAGATCTTGAACTTTTGCCTTGAACCTGAGAAACTGAGCCACTTGAATTCCAAACGAAAACGGGCTAACGGAGAATGGAGTGGCCGGATGTATAGTCGATCCTGCAGTTGCGAAGTTGCATCCGGTTCTGAAATTTGGCGCGCCGATTGCATCCAAATATGGATTTAGATATGGCAGGTTCATGGCATCCACTGTGATATTGTATTAAAACATACATACAAACCATGTTTACAAGGAAAAAAGAATGAAAAAGAAACGTAGGTAGAAATCTGCAGCATTTGTTTTTCAATACTTAGGAAATCGATGATCAGACGGCCATCGCAGAACCTCCCAGATGGTTTCTTGAAGTAAGTCTGGCCATTGGGTGGATCAAGGCTCCGGCCTAGGCCAGAAACGAGTCCCCCAGTGTCAGAATTTGAGTCCCCAAAATTGAAAACTGCTGGATAGTTGAAATGCACGGATTTGGCTGAAGGGGGACATATTAACAACAAAAATATGAGAATTTGGCAAATGCTTGAAGTCATGTTTCGGGGGTCAAACAAAAGGCAGGTCTTATGTCTCCCTATAACAAGATGGTTGTTGGCTTCTTTCTTTCCTTTTTTTTTTTTGCGTTCGATGTTATCTTTTGTAATTTGGATGTCCTAAATTATAAGTATTTGTCCTCGAAAACCAGCCGCATCTTTATCAATTATCCCGCTCATTTAGGCAATTTTTCTGTTAGCTAGCAGAATATCATTCAACTTGAAACCCAATGTTAAGGCAAATTTCTAATATCGTTTGTTAAAAAAAGAAAAAGCAAACAACCTAATATTGATCATTCAGCATTAATTCTGGTAAAAGCCAATTAATCCGGAAACTGTGTTTTAAAAAATTTTAAAAAAATTGGTTTAATCGTGTTCATTTGGTTTTTTTTGTTTTATAATTTAGTTAACAGATTACTTTAAATAATATTAATTATTATATGGCCATATTTGTAATATTGTGGTCTGTGTTTATATTGGATTAATTTGATACCTAAGAATGGGCTTTGCTTACAATGATATGGTAACTACAAATCATTTTTTCACTAAACTCAACGGCTTGAAACTGAACAGAAAACTCCAAGGTGTTGTGCTCGACTCGTCCCGATTTCAAGTAATTCAACAATCGAATCAACTAGTTTTCTGTAAATGAATTAAGGTGTATTTTTAATATTTTTCGTGCTGCTTGTTTCTGTCAATGAACCAAGTTTTGTTAAAGAATTTAATTTCATCACAATGTTTTAACGGATCGCTGTCTTCCACTGTCACCCGAATTTATATCCTCCGAAAGAAGAGCTCTTTTTTGTGTTCATTCAAAGCACTTTCTCCCATCTATGACCATTACCCCTTTCAAAGATAGTAGCTTCTCCAATTTGCTACAAGATAGACCTTACTTGCACCTTCGGGGGTAAAAGATGAATTCAGATAGTGACCAGACTTTTGTCCCTACAAGTAAAGGATGTAATCGGGCCTTTCATTTGCTATTCCCATTTCTGCAATCGCTTCTTGAAAATCCTCAGGCCTTCTTTGCCTCTGGCCCCTCGCCCACACGTGAACTTGCGTTTCGAATTGCTGAGCAGTTTGAAGCTTTGGGGTCGGATATAGTGTTGTAAACGAATCGAACCTGTTGAACTTTTCGAATCGGCTTGAGTAGATATTTTATTCGAATTCGAATTCGAATTTTTCGAAGTCTAGCTGAACTCGAACTGAGCCAAAGTATTTTAAGAATCGAACTCGGGCTGGAATTATTTTGTTCGAAAGGTTCGAGAGCCGCTCCCGAACCTTTATTTAAATATTTATAATAAAAATTATTATTATTATTACTGTTTTAATTGTATATAATGTATCATACATAAACATATTTAAGTTCTAAACCCTAATTACACACGTCTTCACTCCTCAGAATTGGCAGCCTCAGTCTCTTCTTCTTCCAGCTCCCCTAATTACACACGTCTTCACTCCTCAGAATTGGCAGCCTCAGTCTCTTCTTCTTCCAGCTCACTGCTCAAATCTCCTCATATTTGTCCGACCTTGGTCCTCATCGTGTATGAAAAAAATGTGTTTTTCCAATTCCTCTACATGCTTTTCCAATGTTCTTCATTTTATTATTCTGTTCACTTTACTAGTATGCCTTCACTTTATTTTGTTCATTTTAGTGTATCACTCACGTCATTTTATGTCTTCACTTTAATATTGTGAGGACTAGAAATTGTTATTTAGTGATTAATAAATTTATTAGGTCGGAACGAGGATTAAATCGGAGAAGCGTGCCTTATGAATTATGGGTATCTAGCCTAGGAGAACTGGTCAAAGCTGTTCGTTGAAATCAGCTTTGGATACTGGCAGATTTGAGTAGTTGAGCCCCGAGCTGGAGAGAAATGCCTCGTACGACTGAGCTGGTAGCACTGCGTGGACCGGCTTGATTTGTGAATTGGTGTAGATCGGTTCAGCGTTGTCCAGATCTGGAGGCTGTGCGACGTCGTTTTGGGTTACTAGTTCAGACGTTGGTTGAGTGAAATCTGTTCAGCGAGTGTGAGCAGTTGTGCGTACCAGAATTGGGGAAACAGCGTGCTGGTATGTGCTCGAGCTGGTATCAGCTTTGTTGTGAGCTGATAGGTTCGCGGGATCTGACGCGATACCTGGTCTGCTTGAGTAGCGTGATCTGTTGAGCCAGTGAGCTGGTCATCCTGAGCGGGACTCCTGTGCGACGTCGTTTGATGGTAGCGAGATGGTATAGCGCAGGGGAGTCAAATCTGAGTAGTGCTAAGATCTGAGTTCGTTGACTTTCACTGTAGCGTTGACTGGGAGAATAAATATAAGTGTCGAACAACACTTAGTCAATTTTAGATCCGATATTCCCTATCTTCTTTTCAGAGAGCCTTCGATACGTACTGTTCCCCAAACCCTTACTGTTCACCCGAACACAAATCCTTGATTGTCGTCGATTTAGGCCATTATTTGGAACAAGGTTGGTGGCGCTGAGTTCGTCTCTTCAAAATATTTCATTTGGTACCATTTTAGAGCCTTGGTTCGGCTTGTTGAGGAAGTGCGAAGTAGTTGCAGTGTTCGTTTATTTTCGCGATTTCCGGCCAGTAGTTCTTCCATTCTTTTGAGCGCTTGGGTTCTTGCAGTGTGGTTACGGGCAGCTTCTGTTAATCTTTGTGAGCTGAGTTGGCGTGGCTGGACAGATTTGAGCAGCGGGCTGTGTTCTAGTGCGTGAGCTGCTGGTGCCGTGTACAGGTGTGATTTGTTGAGGTATTAGCTGCTCGGAGGAAGTTACGAATGAGCTTATATTAGCAGCTTTAACATGAGCTTGTAAATATTTCCTGCGTGTTTGAGTTACTGTGATTATGTGCTGGACGATGCTGATTGGTCTTGCTGGTTTAAGATGATGATTATGTGCTCTTATCTGCCTATGTGTGTGAATTATTCGTATGGTTGTGAGCATGATATTGCCTGAAATTCACGCATAACATATTGAGCATGTTTTCTTTGAGACCTGATAATCGCTGAGTCGCGATTTACCGGCTGAGTCGCCGTGCTGAGAATCCAATGTCTTCGTTGAGTCGCGATAGCCAGCTGAATCGCTGTGATTTGGATTCTGATGATTTATTGAGATCTTATTGCACAACTGAGTCGTTGTGCCTTGCTTACAGATGATTCTTGGTAACCCACATGCATTGCACGTTTGAAATATTGCATGTCTGATATGATTGATGCTGTATTGATGCTCTTCGTAATGAGGTTTGAACTCGTTTTGTTTTCCTTTTTGGGCTGCCTTGGTCTGTGTTGGCCTTTGCAGGATCTTCAGGTAATCCGGCTGGACAGAGTGGAGCTTCAGCTGGTCGATCCCCTTTTTGATTTGAGTCCCAGATAGTTCAGGCCCAAATGAAAATTTTTAGCCCATAATTTATGCTTCTGTGTAATTGTGATTAATTGAGTAATTAATCATTGATTTAGAGCACCGGATCTGACAAATATAATATTCTTGTTTTCTATTTCTGTTACTGTAAATTATTAGCTGCTGATTTTTCTGTTTACCAAGTGACCAGTAGGAACAATTTGATGGAAAACATATATATGTTTTGCGTAGGAACATGAAAATGTCTGCTATTTGAATATATTTTAACATATATTTTTTTATCATTTGCAGGAAACTTATTTAATTAGTATGTCCACTCTCATTCAATGCTCAATAAGTATATTATTAGTTTCTGATGAGGTTGTTCAAAAATTAATTGATGAGATAGATAACACAAACTTTCGTGTGGAGAATGATGATGCTTGTAAGAAACGAAAAAGACAAAAGAAATCAGAAGTGTGGCCAGAAATGATAGAAATGGTTGATTCAAAAGGGGAATCCAAGTACGAGTGCAAACATTTTGTCATTTTCTGAAACGAACCAGACTCTAGAATTTTTTTAAAAAACATATGCGGAATACATAAACTGAAGTGTGACTCGTTCCCTTCTAAACCATTTTCTCAACAATTGTGAGACCTGTGTTTTCGTAAATCAGGTGTTGGTCGGGTTTGGACCAGCTGTTAGTCGATGTGCTTGGTGTAGCCATCGCATTTGGCTAAGTGTTGGAATCAGCTGTTGAGATGCTAACAGCAGTCGAGAGAGAGATAGTTGTTCGGGTTTTGCATCATCGATGAGAAATTGTATCAGCAGTAGCAATAGGAATCAGTTGGAGCAGCAGTGCTTCTTTAGATTTCAGTCGTTGTGTTTTGGTAGGAATCAGCAGCAATGCTAACGTGGATTTCAGGCGTTGGATTCAGTCGTTGCGCGTTAGCGTGTTTTGTAGTATTGGTCAGCAGAGAGCGCTAAGAGATCCTGAAGCGACGATGTTTTGTGAACAGGAACCAGCTGTTGGTTTTGTTAGCATATTTCTTAGTGGTTATCGAAACTACGTCGTTTTGATAAGTTGGAACGACAGCGTTTTGGTTAGCGCTAGGAGATTCAGCTGTTGGTGTATTAGCGCGTATCCAGCTGTTGCGAGTGATCAGCTGTTGGTTAGCGACCAGCAGTGGCTAGAGAGTGACGTCATTTGGTTAAGTCAGTCGATATCTATTGTTGAGGGATCTGATGCATTGTTGTAAAAAGCTGTTGGTTTGTTGATCAGCTGTTGGTAGCGAGGTGACGTGTTCCTCTGCGACGTCGTTTGGATAAGTTGGTGCGACGTCGTTTTGTGTAGTTATTCGTTGTTTAGCGATAGGCAAAAGCTGATGTGAGATTTCAACTGCTGGTTGGGAATATTAGTTGCGACAACTATTTTGTCGATGGAATCTGTTCCTATTGCTGTCAGCTATTGAGAAGTGTTTATATTTGAAGACTTGGTCTTCGATTGTTTAACAGATCCCATACTTAGAATATTTCCCAATCTCTGTTGCGAACCCTAAGCACTGTTCACCGTAGCTTTCCGCCGTCGATTCCCATCGTTTCTGGTCGTTGTTTTGCACGGTTGAGGTAGCGTGGACTCCTCTCGTAGAGGCGCTTCATTCTATACCACTCTTGGAAGATGTTGTTGGCTGGAGTTAGATCGCAAAGTTGCTATCTTCGGCAGTGTGTTCGTGTGTGCAGGTAGAACTTCGAATTGTTGTTAAGATCTTAACTTAGGCTTTGTTTTAAGCTTCCTGTTGAGTTAAAGATGTAGGATAATTCGCTGGTTGAGTGTGTAGCTCCCGGCCGTGAGTACTGTGTTTAGCGTCCCTGAGATTTATGCTTTTTTGCTAGCAGGTTTTCATATTTGAGTTCTCGGGACCCCGTTTGTAGTAATTGTTGCCCAAAATATCGAGGTACGGATTTGGAGCTTGTAATTCAGCGTGGTTATGGCTTGGAAAAACTGTGAGGTTGCTGTTTGCGTGAATTGCTGTGTATGATTGATGTTGCATATGATTATGCTATCTGTTTGTTAGCTGTTTCATACACGCATATTCCATTCAGCTGTTGCAGCCATGCCTTGTTGTTGTTGTTGCTCTGTTTCTTACCAGGATGCGAGGACGAGCGACAATTCCGCTCTCTCATCTCCCTGCTGGGATCTGTTAGCCCTCATGCATCGAGTGGTTAACTACCACAGTTCATGAGTTGAGAAACAGCAGGTTGAGTTGTTTGATGCATCTGGTATTTGGGTGTGGTGTAAAGACGAACGGGTAATTCCCATATGCTTGTACACACACCAGTGGCCACCATTCGTTGCAGATTTTGTTGAGCTATGCTTGAGTTCCTTGGCTCCCTTCTTCGGTTGTAGCCTTCGGTTGTTGTCCCGTTCTTCATGCATAGCATCTGCATTTTATCTTGGCTATTTATTGTTGTTTTATAGTTGCTCTCCGTACTGGGGTTTGACCCCAATGTCCCTCTGGGGCTTGGTTTGTTTGTTTGTCTGTTTGTTGTTCAGGTTTCAATGGTTACTCAGCTGGTCGTGGAGTTGGCCCAGCTGGAGGTGCCACAGGTGGTGGATAGAGTGTCCCAGTTATGTATAGTATTTGTATGCACTGGTATCACCTCAGGTGGGATGTCTTAGGTGATGCTTAGTCCGTTATAGCTAGTAGTATGTCTGTACCTGTGTTGGTTTTTCAGTTGTAGTTGTTGTCAGGTACTTGGTGTATGTTTTATACTACTGGTTTATTGGGCTGGTAGCCTTTGTTGGTTTTGGTGTAACTGGGATATATTTTTAGTATCATCGTATTTTAAATTATGTTATCTTCTGTCAGGCCAGAAGCAAAAATTTTACCCGCTTTTTAGTTGCTTCCGCTAGTGTTTGCGTGGTTTATCTCTGATGTGAGCACGTAGGCCTGACATTTTTGGTATCAGAGCTTAAGCTGGGATAAGCTCGATTTCTTTGATCACACTTGAGTCTAGGCACAGTGTCGAGTGTTGCATGTGCTTGGCTATGTGATTATGTGCTGCATATTATTTGTCTTATGTGATTTCTATGCTGTACTTGTTTTGTGCTACCTTATCTGTTGAGTGTATTCGTAGATGCCGCCTAGACGTCGAGGTAGAGGTAGGGGGCAGTTTCAGGTGTCGGAAGGACAGAATGAGGATCAGCGGAGTATTACTCGTCGCGGTAGGCGTGAAGAGGATGAGTTTGATGACTTGGAAACCCGTGTGGAGAGCATGGAGATTGTCATGGCTAGTTTCAAAGGATGAGTCCCCAGATCTTTAATGGTGACGAGTCTAGCGAGTATGCGGATTCGTGGTTTCGGCACATCACTAGGTTGTTTGATCATGTTCAGTACGATGATGTGCTTCGGTTGAGTTTGGAAACCTTCCAGTTGAGGAAGAATGCGGAACGTTGTGGTGTGGCGCTTCGAGGACTCTGGAGGAGACCAGTGTGGAGATTACTTGGGATAGCTTCTGTATTGCCTTTCGGCAGGAGTATGTCCCGGAGTCTTACGTTAACGCCCGTGAGTGGGAGTTCTACAACTTGGAGCAGGGCAGCGTGTCGGTTAGGGAGTATGCCCGTAGGTTTTCTTCTCTGTTTGCGTATGTTCCGCATGTTGCTGGCCGGGAGAGGGCCAAGAGGACCAAGTTCATTGAGGGTTTGAACGAGTTGTATACTTTGGTTTTGTCGAGCAAACCAAATAGCTATGCTGAGGCTGTGGATAGCGCTATTGATATCAAGGAAGGTCTGCGGAACCGTAGGTCACGTGCTAGGCCTCAGGGTGTTCAGGGTGGTCGTCCCGCTGTTCAGGGAGCGCAGTCTTCACAGTCTTCCCAGTCCACCCATCAGCCCCAGCAGCAGCAGCAACAGTTGGCTCAGTAGTCTGGCCGCCAGAGGTTCCGACCTCGTGGCCATCAGTTTAAGAAGAAGTCTGATTCTAGTTCTTATGGGTCTGGTAGCTCGAGTAGCAGTGGTTCTAGGGAATAGTTTTGTGGCTTTTGTGGAGGCAAGCATCCGTCTACCCAGTGTGTCGGTGTGCAGGGCTCTTGCAATATCTATGTTCAGTATGGGCATTTCGCGAGAGTGTGTCCGTTGGCTGGATCGCAGCAAACCGCAGCCCCACCGCAGGGTCGAGGAGGATAGTCTAGGGGTCGTTCCCCTCAGTTTCCGCAGCCTAGAGTTGGAGAGACGCAGTTTAGGCCGTTCCAGTTTCCTGGTCCGTCCCGTTTTGGACAGTCGTCTCAGCAGCATTTCTCTGGACCCAACATGCTCAGGCCAACACCATTACTAGGGAGCAAGCAGAGGAGACACCGATTAGGGTGATTGCAGGTACATGTCTTGTCTTTGACTTTCCTGCACGAGTGTTGTTTGACACCGGCGCATCGCATTCTTTTATATCTGATGCATTTGTGATTGAGCATGGTCTGCATACCATTTCTTTGCGCGATGTCGTGTCTGTTTCTACTCCTGGTGGCGTGAGCCTGTTCTCCCAAGAAGTTTTGTTGGATGGCGTTTGCGGTTCGGTGAGCATGTGTTGGTAGCGAATTTGATTCGTTTGATGTTGTTGGCTTTCGACTGCATTGTTGGGATGGATGTGTTGTCCAGCTATAGGGCCTCCGTGGATTGTTTCCATGGGATCGTGCGTTTTAGGCCTCAGTCCGGTGAGAAATAGAATTTCTACGATGCTGACTCTCAGTCGAAGATTCCGCTAGTCTCAGCAATGGAGATGTTCAGCTTGTTGTCGACGGAGAACGCGGGTTTTATGATCTACGAGTTGGATGCATCTCCTTCTTCGTATGTACAGCTCAGCGACGTTCCAGTGTTGCGTCATTTTCCTGATGTGTTTCCTGAGGAGATTCCTGGTTTTCCTCCGAAGAGGGAGATTGACTTTAGCATTGAGTTGGCGCCTGGCACAGCTCCGATTTGCGTGCACCATATCGTTTAGCGCCTGCTGAGTTGAGAGAGCTCAAGGTGCAATTGGATGATTTGCTGGAGAAAGGTTTTATCAGACCTAGCATGTCGTCGTGGGGAGCGTCTATTTTGTTTATGAAGAAGAAGGATGGCACAATGAGAAACCGCCAGTTGAACAAAGTTACTGTTAAGAATAAGTACCCGTTGTCGAGGATCGATGATAGTTTGACCAGTTGCAAGGTTCTGCTGTGTATTCGAAGATCGATCTACGTTCAGGGTACCATCAGCTAAGAGTTAGAGATCAGGATGTCGCGAAGACTGCTTTTCGTGCTAGGTATGGGCATTTTGAGTTTCTAGTGATACCTTTTGGATTGACCAATGCTCCTGCAGTCTTCATGGATTTGATGAACCGGGTCTTCCGCGAGTTTATAGTTCAGTTTGTGATAGTATTCATCGACGACATCTTGGTGTATTCGAAGACTCCTTTGGAGCATAAGGAGCATTTTAGAGTTGTTCTCCAGACATTGAGGGACTCGCAGCTGTATGCAAAATTTTATAAGTGCGAGTTCTGGCTGGATAGAGTTGTGGTTCTGGGTCATGTGATTTCAGCAGATGGCATTTATGTGGATCCCATTAAGGTAGATGTTGTTTTGAACTGGGAGCGACCTAGGAATGTGTCTGAGGTTCGTATTTTCTTGGGTCTGCTGGCTATTACCGTCGTTTTATAGAGCGTTTCTCTAGTATATCTAGGCCGATGACTCAGTTGACTCAGAAGGACAAGCGTTTCGTTTGGACTGATCAATGCGAGAATGCTTTTCAATTTCTCAAGGAGAAGTTGACTACGGCGCCTGTATTGGATTTTCCGTCTGGTTCAGGTGGCTTCGTTGTTTGTTCTGATGCTTCGCACCATGGATTGGGCTGTGTTTTGATGCAGCATGGTCGGGTCATTGCGTATGCTTCGCGGCAGTTGAAACCGCATGAGACTCGTTACCAAGTTCATGATTTGGAGCTAGCAGCTGTGGTCTTTGCGTTGAAGATTTGGCGCCATTATCTGTATGGAGAGCAGTTTGTGGTGTACTCAGACCACAAGAGCTTGCAGTATTTGTTTTCGCAGCCTGACTTGAATATAAGACAACATAGGTGGATGGAGCTGCTGAAGGTTTTGATTGCGAGATCAAGTACCATCCTGGGAAAGCGAACGTCGTTGCTGATGCGTTGAGCAGGAAGGCTCCTGAAAAGATGCTTGCGTCGCTGTATATGTCCAAGGATTGTGAGCATCTAAGCACTACGGGTTGGAGGTTTTACCCGGCTGAGGACTATGTTGTGGTTTCTTCTTTTCAAGTTGAGCCACAGATTATTTCGAGCATTAGAGCGGCTCAAAGGACAGATCCTTCCATCCACGAGTTGAGTTGAAGGTCAGGGCTGGTCAGTTTGAGGACTATTCTGTTTCGTCTGATGG
This sequence comes from Dorcoceras hygrometricum, assembly GCA_001598015.1. NCBI lineage: Eukaryota > Viridiplantae > Streptophyta > Magnoliopsida > Lamiales > Gesneriaceae > Dorcoceras > Dorcoceras hygrometricum. Next base: position 172,552 of record KV013398.1, read on the forward strand.
TTGTTTGCGTTTCCGTGGTCGGTTTGTTGTGCCCAATTTGATAGATCTTCGGGAGGAGATCCTTAGAGAAGCGCATTGCAGTAGACACAGTGTCCATCCGGGTGCACGGAAGATGTACCATGCATTGAAACCGCACTTCTGGTGGGCTGGATTGAAGAGTGACGTTGCGGATTCGTTACTTGTTGCTTGAACTGTCAGCAGATTAAGGCCGAAAGGATGAGACCTGGTGGTCTGTTGCAGAGTTTGGAAGTGCCCCAATGGAATTGGGAGCACATAGCAATGGATTTTGTGACGCATTTGCCTCGTTCCAGCCGAGGATGCGATGCTATTTGGGTGATTATCGACCGATTGTCGAAATCTGCACACTTTATTCCCTATGGCATGACCTTTTCTCTGAATAAAATGGCGAAATTGTACGTCGATTTTGTGGTTAGAGTGCACGGTGTGCCTATTTCGATCGTTTCGGATCGAGATTCAAGGTTTACTTCCAGGTTTTGGAAGAGTTTTCAAGCAGCTTTGGGTACCAGATTGGCTATGAGCGCAGCGTATCACCCCCAGACAGATGGTCAATTGAGCGAACTATCCAAACTTTGGAGGATATGTTACGAGCTGTTGTGATGGATTTTGGTGGTAGCTGGCAAGACGTGTTGTCTTTAGTTGAGTTTTCCTAAAATAACAGCTATCAAGTGACGATTGGCATGGCACTGTTTGAGGCTTTGTATGGCAGAAAGTGCAGATCGCCAGTATGTTGGGAAGAAGTGGGGGAGAAGCAGCTCTCTGCCCCAGAATTTGTGCAGCAGATGAAAGATCATGTGGATCTGATTCGACAGCGAATGAAAGCTGCCCAGGATCGCCAAGCCAGTAATAAGAGGCATCGACCTCTAGAGTTTCAGGTTGGTGATCAGGTATTCCTTAAAGTTTCTCCGTTTCGCAGTGTTATGCGCTTTGGTCTCAAGGGAAAATTTGCCCCTCGTTACGTTGGACCATATGATATAGTTGAGTGTTAGAGTAGATGCCCAACTAGCCAACTTGTGGCGTGTGGGTTCATAGACTCTTGTATGAAACGATCTTTATATATGATATTCGCATTTATTTATGACATTCTTTACTTTCATTGTGTTGTATGATGATTAACAATTGCGTTGAGTAAAGACCTAGAATGCACTATAGTGTATGTTAGATGTGATAGTGGATATGACGGCTATCATGAAACACATCTAATAGTCACTATGTATTCTGAATTAGTTCCTAGTCGATTGGGCTGTCAAAATGAGGATAAGGCCGCCCGAGCTTGAGACTAGTATCTGCGATGCGAAGTATCATGTTTCATTGGTAGGGAACATTGTGATGTTCTAAGCATGCAGATAGATAGTGATTCGCATTTATTTTATGACATTCTTACTTTCATTGTGTTGTATGATGATTAACAATTGCGTTGAGTAAAGACCTAGAATGCACTATAGTGTATGTTAGATGTGATAGTGGATATGACGGCTATCATGAAACACATCTAATAGTCACTATGTATTCTGAATTAGTTCCTAGTCGATTGGGCTGTCAAAATGAGGATAAGGCCGCCCGAGCTTGAGACTAGTATCTGCGATGCGAAGTATCATGTTTCATTGGTAGGGAACATTGTGATGTTCTAAGCATGCAGATAGATAGTGACCTGGTGATCTATCGAACTACCCTCGTTCGGACTTTCCAAGTGGTTACTATTTGTCGAGTGCATTGTTGGGGATCCGGATCACGCCCCCCGGCGAGGAAGCTGAAGAACAAAAATAATAATGCCGGGAGACGATCAATACGAAAAACAATTCAAATCTATGACATTCATAGGATGTTTAGGTGACTACCTTGCTGGCAACTCGTGCCTCGTTCCGACCGGTTTCGTAAAGAAAACGACACTTCACGGTAGGTGGCGGTAGATCCGTCAATCAGGTCCACGACCGGAACCGATCTCCCTCCAATCAGCCTGCACTAGAGGACTGAAGGATTTTTATCGCCAACGGATTTTCCTCGAAAAACTAGGCCGGAAACAATTTTCCTGCGAGCGGCGGCGGCGGGCGGCGCACGGCGGCGGCGGCGTGAGGCCTTGAGGAAGAGAGTGGGCGGCGGCTTCTAAGCACTAGGTTTAGGGTTTTTGAGTTAGTTGTTAAGTTATGAAGTCTAGGCTTAATTAAATAGAATTAAGAATGGACTTGGACCGGCCCAACGGGCCCGGGTCCAACGGATGAACATTCAGTTCATCCCCATCACCGAGACTTCATTATAACTCCGATCGCCGATCAGATCGGACCGATCGACTCAGTTTCCAAAACTGAATACTATGATCTGAAAAACCATTTTTCAGAACCCCAGTGCAAAATGACCGTTTTGCCCCTCAACATCGGC
>KV013399.1:6505-19752 GCA_001598015.1 Dorcoceras hygrometricum
ATGTGAGTACGCTAGTGTGTTTCTGTAGCGGGTAGCAAAACTACGCCATCTGGATTAGTTGGAACGACAGCGTTTTGGCTTAGCGGGGGAGACTCAGATATGAGTTGTGCGTGTCTTCAGATTTGAGTAGGATCTGAGTGTTGCGATGCGACGCATTTAGCATTTCAGATTCGAGTAGCGGGTGATGTGTCCAGATGCAGAGTGGACTCTGTGCGACGTCGTTTGGGTAAGTCAGGATCTGTTTTGACGTAGAGTCATATCTGATATGAGATTCATATCCGAGCGAGAAATCAGTTTTGAGACTTAAGTTGTTGGTGGGTACTGTTCATCAGATTTGAGCAGATTTGACCCTTAAATAGAGGATTTTTCCTTCGTTCTTTATTATTCAGCTTCGATAATTAGAATATTTCCCGATAGCGATTCCTGTCGCGATACCCTAGCTACTGTTCACCGAACCTTATTTTCTCCTATTACCGATGGTAGACAGCTCCGATTGAAGTAAGAGTGGTAGAACTAGATTAATCTTGCTAAGACGCTTCGTTTGGTACAACTTGTGGAAGCTTGCGTCAAGATTGGAGAGGTTGCGAAGACATCTCCCTTCTGTAGTCTGTTAGCATAAGCGTGGCTTTTCTTATTCCGTTCAGGTAGCTCGTTGGGTAAGTGCTAAGATCCTACCTTGTGCTACGTTTAGAGCCTTCTGTTGTGTTAGAAGGGTAGAATAGCGCTAGTTGAGTTTGTAGCTCCCAGTTGTAGTTTCTGTGCTACTGTCCCTGAGATTTTGTGTGTTGTTGCTTAGCAGGTTTTGGATCTGTGTTGCTCGGGACTTCGTTGTGTTAATTGTAGCTCAGGACTGAGGTATGGATGTGAGATTGTTTTACAGCCTTGGATTGAGCATGGGTGATTATGCTTGCTGCTGTTTATGCTTCGGTGATGTTATTGCTTGCTTCTGTTGTATTGTTATCTGCAAGATGTCATTGCATACACGCATTATTCATGTTGCATTCAGATCTTGTTTAGTCGTGCCTTGTTATCTTGATCTGTGCGTACCAGGATGCTTGTTTTGAGGACGAGCGGGTAACTCCCATATACCTCATCTCCCTGTCGGGATCTGTTAGCCACTATGAGCGGTGTGAGTAGCTCCCACATCTCATGAGTTGGGCAACAACAGGTTGAGCTGTATTCTGCATCTGGTGCCGTGTCTCGAGACGAGTGGGTAGCTCCCATATACTCACACACCCCGTGGCCACTGTTGTTCAGTTGATCTGATTCGTTTGTTGAGCAGCTGTTGAGATCCTTTGGCTCCCTGCTTTCGATTGTAGCCTTTTTCTCATGCATAGCATTTGCATAGTACTTGTTGCTTTCCATTAGCTGTTTTATGTTGCTCTCCGTACTGGGGTTTGACCCCATGTCCCTCTGGGTTGGTGTTTGTTTGCCTGTGTGTATTGTTCAGGTTTCCTAGCCAAAATGATAAACAGGATCATAAAACGAGAATAAAACTTTTCAAGTAAAACAGAAGATAGAAACTTGAATTGAAACTTTTATAAAACTTTAAAATCTTACAATTTGAAGATTGCAGAAAGTTGTAGCAGATGTGCAGAATACAGGGCAGAGTGCACCTATTATGTGCGTTAGGGTTGGGATGTTAGGCCCATGAGTCAGGGGATGTGCGTGTCTAACTGCTGGTGCTGTCTCAATTCCCTTAGAGATCAGTCTTACCCTTCCCCTACCGCCGGCCCTATCCCCAGCAGAGATAGTATTACCCGTTAAGATCTGGCATCACACTTTTACAGCGCACATGGCCAACCAGATCAAGCGGCACAACGTCAGCAGCTTGACGTACGAGAACTTTCCAAGAGGTCACCCATACCAGTACTGCTCTCACCCTTGCACGCTTAACTCAACAGTGCGTACCAGGATGCTTGTTTTTAGGACGAGCGGGTAACTCCCATATACCTCATCTCCCTGTCGGGATCTGTTAGCCACTATGAGCGGAGTGGATAGCTCACACATCTCATGAGTTGGGCAACAACAGGTTGAGCTGTGTTCTGCATCTGGTGCCGTGTGTCGAGACGAGTGGGTAGCTCCCATATATTCACACACCCCGTGGCCACTGTTGTTCAGTTGATCTGATTCGTTTGTTGAGCAGCTGTTGAGATCCTTTGGCTCCCTGCTTTCGATTGTAGCCTTTTTCTCATGCATAGCATTTGCATAGTACTTGTTGCTTTCCATTAGCTGTTTTATGTTGCTCTCCGTACTGGGGTTTGACCCCATGTCCCTCTGGGTTGGTGTTTGTTTGCCTGTGCGTATTGTTCAGGTTACTCAGCTGGTCATGGAGTTGACCCAGCTGGAGGTGCCCCAGGAGGTGGTTAGAGTGTCCCAGTTAGCGTATAGCATATATGTATCTGTACTGTTAGCCAGGTAATGCCCTGTGCTTTATTGTATTCAGTTGTAGTGTTGTTGATTGGTGCTCGATGCATGTTGTACTGTGACTTTTAGCCTTGTGTAATTTATTTAACTGGGATATTTTGAGTATTGTAGTATTTTAAATTATGTTTTTATCAGTCAGGCCAAAAGCGAAAATTTTAGCCACTATTTTAAATTCTTCCGCTATTATTTGCGTGGTTAAACTCTGTGTTTATGCACGAGGCCTGACAGCTGCACACACAACAACTATAAAATACAGCAAGTATCACCATACAAGCCAATAGAAACCAAATTTGTTTACAACGGTAGCACAGGGCACTCTATTCAACCTCTGGGGACATCACCAGCTGACTCACTGTTAGAGTAGGTGCCCAACTAGCCAACTTGTGGCATGTGGGTTCTTGTGACTCTATGTAAAACGATATTTATTAATGAAATTCGCATTTTTTATGGAATTCTTTATCTTCATTATTATGATTACAATTGTTGGATAAAGACCTTGAATGAAGTATAGTGTATGTTAGATGTGATAGTGGATTTGAATCATGAAACACATCTAATAGTCACTGTGTATTCTAAACCTGTTCCTAGTCGATTGGACCATCCAAAAGATGCTAAGGATCGCCCGATCTTCAGACTAGCATCTATGATGTGAAGTACCACGTTTCATTGGTAGGGAACATAGTGATGTTCTAAGCATGCAGATGGATAGTGACCTGGTGAACTATCGAACTACCCTCGTTCGGACTTTCTAAGTGGTTACCATTTGTCGAGTGGATTTTGTCCGAGGTCTTGGTTGTACAGATTATTCCTTATTACTCGAAACATCATTGAGACTCTACATTATGGTTGCCTCACTTTGACCCGTTTACCAACTCACATGGGGTCATCAGGTGGTGGGGTTGGGTGAGGACCGATGCATGTAGGAGTCGATGCTTCGTTATCGAGGATTCACCGCTCGCCCTTGTGTGTGGATATCCTATGCTATATGAGGAGATAATATTGTGACAAATCTCTGGCCAGAGTACTAGATGTGTTTTAGGTAAATGGGTTTACCTAGTAACACATACGATGTCACTATTTTATCTCCAAGATGTAGGCATGGTTGTTGGATCTCTAGAGACTCTTGATTTACCAATGGTCATTGATCTGATCGGGGATATTTGAGTTGAAAGGACCGTACTGTGCACTAACCATGATCAAATAGTTCTTGCAGGCACTATCAATGATACCTAGGGGATCATGGGGTGATGTTGCTAGACGCTTTACCATTATCCAATGGGTAAGTCTGAAAATGTGTTTTCGGAGTCACAAATGTTGTGAGCCCATGACTAGTTGTATCCCTGAACCATTTAGGGTCACACAAGTACTGGTTTCTCATGTCCCGTACGGATATGGTACTCAAAGTGTTTAGTATAGTAGAAGGAAGGTTGGGAGTATGACTTCCTAAAAGTAGCTAAGGGAGTAGAACTTCCATATTTAGCTAATGAGAGTAAACCTGTCATAAAAAGATTTAGTGGTCCAAAAATTTGATTTTGCATCATAATGATAAGTTTTGTAAATTGAGCACATCGGTGATATCTATCGATCGTGATTATGATGAGACAAAAATCGAGGGAGTCGAAACGAATGTTCACAGTTCGACTTGAACCGAATGTTCACTGTTTTGTTCAAATCAAACTCTATCACTCAATCTATAAATATGGCAATGAGGAGACACTTTCAATAGTGAGAAAGAAAAACACGAAAAGTGTTCAGCAAACTCCTCCCCTCTCCCTTCTTCCCTCGTCGTCACCGCCCGCCGTCGACGCCACCGTCGTCGGAACTTGTTCCGACCATCTGGGCGAGGAGATTTCGTCCGTGAAATTTTCGTCGGTTTTCTAGTGCAAACCGGCGAAGGAGTTGAGATTCTGGTCGTGGACCGGATTAGGCGTCGATCCAGCCGTTCAAATGTTGAAGTGCCAATCCCTCGTAAAATTGGTCAGAGCTAGGCGCCTAGACGCCATCAAGGTATCCTCTAAACATCCTATGAATGTTTTGATTATTATTTAGGTGTATTGACTGTTCCCGGGCTCCAAGTTTTTAAATTCTTCCATTGCACCCTGGGAGCAGGATCCGGATCCGCCGCTGAGCCAACAGTAGTATCAGAGCTTTGGCTCGGATCTGTCAGTACACCATTCTGCCTGAATTGCATCAAAAATCTCGTTTTTCAAAAAAAAGTCATGCCGTCGTGCAACCACCGCGGGCGCCATGACCTGCCACCATGCGCACGTCGCGCACGCTACACGCACATGCCGCACGCAAATCGTGGTGGGTATCATGGTGCCGGTGCGTACATCACGCACGCACGTTGCAACGAGCGTTGCACGCCTGTCACGCACGCCCCGCTCGCACACCCGGACGGGCGTTGTGCCCGCTGGTAGGTACCCGTGCGCGCGCTCGCCGCCCCTCCTGTGCGAGCTGGTCGTGCAGGTGGCCGCCCCTCTGTGCGAGCTGGTCGCACAGGTGGCCGCCCCCCTGTGCGTGCACATCGCGCACAGGGACGCGCACAGTGTGCAACACGCGTGCGGACAGTGGGGCACCGCTCGTTCGGCGATGCCGGGGTGGAGATGCGGCGGCGAAATTTGAATCCTAGGGTTTTTCCAGGCCTGTGTAGTGCGGTCCGAGGGGATTTGGGCCGATACTTTCTATTGGTCTTTTTGGTTGGACCAAAATTAATTTTTAAAATTTTTGAGATATCGGACCAAATATTGTTTTAAGCCCAAAATTGATGCAATTAAAATGACAAAATAAGATTTTATTTATAAAATATGATTTATATTTAAAATATGATTTTTTTGGATAAAATCAATTTGATTTGATTATTTTATTTATGTCAGTTAATTGAATTAATTGAATACATAATGTTTGGGATGATCGAGAGTCATGCCCAATGTGTTAGGTGTATGCTATGTTTTACAATTCATGGTTGTAATATTGTTGAATTCATATCAAAGTGGGCCTCGTTTATGGCCCGTTCCAATCCCTTTAAAATGTATCCTTATTTGTCATGGATATTAAATGTAAATATTAAACTTAGTGGGACGATAATTTGAAGATGGTGGAGATGATGATCAAAGATATTGAAGACCGAAGACTTGTAAAACTGGAAGATTATGTAATAGAATTGCATTTGCATACTGCATGTCACCTAGGATTGGACCTAGATCTGTGCTTGGCAACCACGGATCGCATAGCTCTAGCTTATCGATCATCCCAATTATATATGTGATATATATCTGTTGAATCTACATTTTAAATTTGATTTAAAATTATTGAGACCAAAATTCAAAAATAAAATCCCTCATTTTAAATTTGATTTAAAGTTTATATCAAGATTAAAAGTTTCATGATTAAATTGAAGGAACTTAGTTTATTGATAATTATGAGGAATGTGAGCAAACGTTATCTAAGGGAGTCCTTTATAGACTGACTTAAAAATGGCTTGTACCGGCTAAGTCTACCAAGATTGGCTTTGAAACCTCAAGATTGTATTGGTTTCGGAGAAACTTCTCTACACGCTAGAGAAGAGCCCTCCGAAGAAAGCCCCTGCCAATGCTAGTCCTGAGGAGCTGGAAAAGATGGATAAATGGTGGGATGAACATGCACCTTCACCTCAAAGAGCTATATGGGGAGAACTCTCGGACTGAGAGGTTCACTCCGGTCAAGGAGCTCATGACGAGTCGCATGCGCGAGGGGACTTCGGTCCGTGATCATGGGGTTTGTATGATTGGGCTCATTGAGAAGTTATTGGGCCTTGATATCACGCTTCCACATGAGCTGTCTGTGGATCTGCTTCTCCTCTCCCTCCATGCTGCGTTCGACCCCTTCGTGGTCAACTTCAACATGAACAAGCTGGAGGCCACCCTTGAAAAGGTGGTAAACATGATTGTCGTGTTTGAGGGGACAATAAAGAAGGACAAGCATGTCCTCCTTTTGGGCTCTTATTCCTATGAGAAGAAGGGGCCCAAACGCAAGGGTAAGAAGCGTTCTGCCCCTACAAAGGAGGGAAAGCCCGCCAAGAAGCCCAAGGCAAGGGCTTCAAAGCCGAACAAATCTGAAGATGTTTGCCACCACTGCCAAAAGCCTGGGCATTGGAGGAGGAACTGTAAGGATTACCTCGAGCAGTTACGAACTGCAAAAGGTATGTTCTACATTGAAATAAATATGTATCTTAACTCGACTTCTTGGGTACTTGATACCGGATGTGGATCTCATATCTGCAATGATTTGCAGGTAATGATAAGAAATCGGCATCTTAGGGAGGATGAGACCCACTTGAGTCCTGGAAATGGAGCAAGGGTTGTGGCCGAAGCTATTGGAGATGTTTATTTATTTCTTTCTTCGAATTTTAAGTTGTTGTTGAGAAACGTTTTATTTGTTCCCAAATTAATAAAGAACATTATTTCCGTTTCTATGCTTGATAGTGATGGATATTCTTATAATTTTGCTAATTCTATTTGCAATTACAAGAATGAATGTTTAATTGGGATACGAGAATGCGAAAACGATCTGTACACCTTAAAATTAAGAGAAGTTCCAACTCACGATGTGGAAAAACATAAAACAACAATCAAAAGGAAAAACGATAGTCTGAACCCGACACAACTTTGGCATGCTAGGCTAGGTCATATTTCTTTAAATATGATGGACAAGTTGATTAGGAGCGACATGTTTAATATGTCTGATATTAACTCCTTACCAACTTGTGAATCCTGTATCAAAGGAAAAATGACAAAATTTCCCTTCACGGGTAAACCTGGACGTGCTCAAGACCTATTGGATTTGATCCATACTGATGTGTGTGGTCCACTTAGCATTGGTACTAAGTCCGGCCACACCTACGTCATCACCTTTACCGATGATCACTCTAGGTATGGGAACTTGAACTTAATGAAGCACAAGTCTGAATCCTTTGAAAATTTCAAAGAATTCAAGGCTGAAGTAGAAAATCAATTGGGAAAAGTATTGAAACACTTCGATCCGATCTATGTGGAGAATACTTGAGTGTCGAAAGACATTGCAGACACAGATGAGAGCGCACGGACTGAAGTGGGAACGGGCGTGTAACTCTAGCTTGTTCGAAGGAGAAAATAGAGATCGTGGTGCAGTTATTGCCCGATCGAATACAAACTTCAGGTCTTCATGCTGGATTCGAACCATGATCTTGGTTAACGGGTCCTGGATTATCCAAGAAGGGGTAGATTTTTGGAAACCCATACCCCGGCCAGTTGCTTCTAGCTAATGGGAAATATCACCTCAACGGCAATATGTGGATTCTCTAGCCCCAAATCAAAGATTTCTTCTAGATTGTTCAAAAACGCTGGGCAGATGTTTGCATAGAAGTTGTACAGTTTTCACTGTTTGGATTTTTTAGACACGTTGGTACAATTAATCATTTTAGAAACATAGTGGCTGTCGGTCCCGTTGTAGATATAGAGGAGGTCCCGACAGGATTTCGTGGTGTCTATCAGCATGGTGTGGATACAGATAGTTTTGTTCATTTATTTGATAATTATGTTGTACAACAGAGGTACATTTACTCTCTTCCGGTTCTGATGGTTCGACAATATACCACTCCCCCTCTCAGAGATTTGAACCCTCAATATTTTCTAGCCATCCAGATGAAAATTCTTCGAGTACCAGTTCCTCCAGTGCTTCTCCGATGGACTTTATTGCTGATATTCCTCAGCTCGAACAATCACCTACTGCCATTACTCAGCTTTCTTTGCCTACTGCTGATGTCACCACACCATATTTCACAGAGTCCTTTGCACAGCTCCGAGCATCAGTTAATCAGATTCACTTTGAGCAAGTGCAGACAAGGGATGATGTTTAAAAGCTCAAGGATGTGCTTTTATTGCACATCAGAGGCCTTGAGAGGCGGTTTACTGAGATTTCATATCAACAGGACAAGGCCTATTGAGGTCTGTTTTCCAACTTCGACAAGAAGTTCAACTTCAAAAGGCCGCCCTGTCACGTGACATACTGGAATCTCGACGGGAGTTAAGAACTCAGCAGGCTTCTTTTTCTACAGAACTGGATAGTATTCGAAAGGATGGTCAGGACCTAAAAGCTGCTCTTTCTAATGATCTAATGGAATTCCGTGTGCAAGCACAGGAAAATTTTAATACCTCACCTCTCAGTTGTCTGAACTTGTTGATTATATCAATAGAGGTGGTGATTCCAAAAAGGGGGAAGGAAGTAGCAGCCGAGGTCTGCCGCCTCCAGATGATAGATCCAGACATGGTTCTAGAGACAGTAATAGAGGCAGAGGCAGTAGGAGTGAACCTGCTAGAAAACGAGGTGGTGGTCGTTCTCACAGAAGTGAAGGATCAGGAAGAGATTGGAGATATTGGCTTAACCTCTGAGCAGATTTAAGATTATGTTACTTTCAGTTCTTCTTGTACAAATCTTTTGTACTTAGAAAAGTTTCGTATATAATATTTTCAGCAAACTTGGAGCAATTTACCTTTATCTCTATATAAGTCATAAGGCTGCTAAGTTTTGTCATCACCGAAAAGAGGGAAATTGTTAAGATAAAATTTATAAGTTTTGGTGATAACAAAAACAAGACTAAGAACTGAACATAAGATGCAGATCCGACTTTAAGTATTAGCGCTGAAATAAAGGAAGTATTTCAGATTTGGACGTAATGTTTTCGAGATGAATATTTCAGATCAAAGGAGACCAGAGCGTAATTCACAGAGAAATTCAGATTTCAGTTATCGGGTTAAGTTTTTGGATCAGGAGCCTATCATATTTGGGTTTTCGGGTTGATTCAGTTATCGGGTCAGGACTTCAGATTTGAGAGTATCATATTTGATTCAAAGGCTACGGTAAATGATCCGATTATGTGTGTTCAGAAATTATATTTCAGATCCGAACATATCAGATGTGACAGATTCGGATTTTGTTACAGAATACTTTTAGAGTACTCTCAGTTATCACTTGTTAGATTTCGGGAACGTAATTCAGATCTATTCAGTTATATTCGGAAATTTAGATCTGGCAGATTTGCGATTCTACAAAGGGGGATGTCTCGTAAAGCAGAAAGAGTCTTTCAGATTTGATTTATAGAAATCAAAAAGGGAAAAGTTTCAGATCTCTGTATAACATTATTTAAATTATTTCAGATCTGAATCTATTGATGCGAGAGAGAAGTTATATATTTGAGAACAGATTCAGACTTCATAGTTACAACAGATGTGAGCTTCGGATTTCTTTAGATGCTATCAGATGTTTATTTGAGAGAAATCAACGGTCGCGATTTAATCATATAAAAGCCTGTTAGACAATTTGAATTAAGTAGACAAGATCAGAGCTATTTTAAGTAAAGTTACACACTACGCAGAGTGGTTGATACGATGTTTACCCACTTTGGCATATAAGTCAACAAAGCTCTGACAGCCGCAGACAACCTTTTGACAGCATTAATGGAGCATTTAATGCGACGATATGATGGCGATTTGTAGACAAAGGTTCTGTCTACTGGTTCATTTCTTGACCGTTGAGGACGAAGAATATTTATAGGTGAAGAATTCAAATGAAGAAGCTCTCGGTTACCCTTGGTTACTCTCAGCAATTCTCTCGGTCGATTAACACCTTCAAGCTCTCTATCGCACTCTGGGATTTCAAAACGCTCAAGCAAAAAGATTCTAAGTCCCAGTGTTTAATCTCGAAGAACATTCCTTTATTCTTAATAGAGTTATCTTCGAGATATCTTCTGGTTTACTTTTGTAAATCGAGTTTCATTGTCATAAGAAACCAGAAGATCTACAGTACTCAAAATACTGTGTTCTTTGTATTATTCAGATTTGAGTCTGTAACGAACGTACTTCTTGAAGCAGTTCGTAAATTTCGTTTACTATAACTCAGCAGTGTTATCTGCGTGTATTGTGGAGATTGTAGGAGTTCATTTGGAGCGAGGCTCAGTGATTGGGTGTCTAAAGTGTCTGTATTCATCAAAGTCTTCTAGTGGAACCTTCCTGCAAATGAAGAAGGGGATACGTAGGATTTGATATCTGAACTTCCATAAACAAACTCTGAACTCTATCTTTAAATTATTTGCATCGCATTTATTTTATAATGTTCACTGCTCGATCGGTTTATTTCCGCACACCATATTTCTTTAAATATGATGGACAAGTTGATTAGGAGCGACATGTTTAATATGTCTGAAATTAACTCCTTACCAACTTGTGAATCCTGTCTCAAAGGAAAAATGACAAAATTTCCCTTCATGGGTAAGTCTGGACGTGCTCAAGACCTATTGGAATTGATCCATACTGATGTGTGTGGTCCACTTAGCATTGGTACTATGTCCGGCCACACCTACTTCATCACCTTTACCGATGATCACTCTAGGTATGGGAACTTGAACTTAATGAAGCACAAGTCTGAATCCTTTGAAAATTTCAAAGAATTCAAGGCTGAAGTAGAAAATCAATTGGGAAAAAGTATTGAAACACTTCGATCCGATCGAGGTGGAGAATACTTGAGTGTCGAAAGACATTGCAGACACAGATGAGAGCGCACGGACTGAAGTGGGAACGGGCATGTAACTCTAGCTTGTTCGAAGGAGAAAATAGAGATCGTGGTGCAGTTATTGCCCGATCGAATACAAACTTCAGGTCTTCATGCTGGATTCGAACCATGATCTTGGTTAACGGGTCCTGGATTATCCAAGAAAGGGGATATTTTTGGAAACCCATACCCCGGCCAGTTGCTTCTAGCTAATGGGAAATATCACCTCAACGGCAATATGTGGATTCTCTAGCCCCAAATCAATGATTTCTTCTAGATTGTTCAAAAACGCTGGGCAGATGTTTGCATAGAAGTTGTACAGTTTTCACTGTTTGGATTTTTTAGACACATTGGTACAATTAATCATTGTAGAAACATAGTGGCTGTCGGTCCCGTTGTAGATATAGAGGAGGTCCCGATAGGATTTCGTGGTGTCTATCAGCATGGTGTGGATACAAATAGTTTTGTTCATTTCTTTGATAATTATGTTGTACAGCAGAGGTACAGTTACTCTCTTCCTGTTCTGATGGTTCGACAATATACCACTCCCCCTCTCAGAGATCTGAACCCTCAACATTTTCTAGCCATCCAGATGAAAATTCTTCGAGTACCAGTTCCTCCAGTGCTTCTCCGATGGACTTTATTGCTGATATTCCTCAGCTCGAACAATCACCTACTTCCACTACTCAGCTTTCTTTGCATACTGCTGATGTCACCACACCATATTTCACTGAGTCCTTTGCACATCTCCGAGCATCAGTTAATCAGATTCACTTTGAGCAAGTGCAGACAAGGGATGATGTATAAAAGCTCAAGGATGTGCTTTTATTGCACATCAGAGGCCTTGAGAGGCGGTTTACTGAGATTTCAGATCAACGGGACAGGGCCTATTGAGGTCTGTTCTCCAACTTCGACAAGAAGTTCAACTTCAAAAGGCAGCCTTGTCACTTGAAATACTGGAATCTCGACGGGAGTTAAGAACTCAGCATGCTTCTTTTTCTACAGAACTGGATAGTATTCGAAAGGATGGTCAGGACCTAAAAGCTTCTCTTTCCAATGATCTAATGGAATTCCGTGTGCAAGCAAAGGAAAATTTTAATACCTCACCTCTCAGTTGTCTGAACTTGTTGATTATATCAATAGAGGTGGTGATTCCAAAAAGGGGGAAGGAAGTAGCAGCCGAGGTCTGCTGCCTCCAGATGATAGATCCAGACATGGTTCTAGAGACAGTAGTAGAGGCAGAGGCAGTAGGAGTGAACCTGCTAGAAACGAGGTGGTGGTAGTTCTCACGGAAGTGAAGGATCAGGAAGAGATTGGAGATATTGGCTTAACCTCTGAGCAGATTTAAGATTATGTTACTTTCAGTTCTTGTTGTACAAATATTTTGTACTTAGAAAAGTTTCGTATATAATATTTTCAGCAAACTTGGAGCAATTTACCTTTATCTCTATATAAGTCATAAGGCTGCAAAATTTTGTCATCACCAAAAAGGGGGAAATTGTTAAGATAAAATTTATAAGTTTTGGTGTTAACAAAAACAAGACTAAGAACTGAACATAAGATGCAGATCCGACATTAAGTATTAGCGCTGAAATAAAGGAAGTATTTCAGATTTGGACGTAATGTTTTCGAGATGAATATTTCAGATCAAAGGAGACCAGAGCGTAATTGACAGAGAAATTCAGATTTCAGTTATAGGGTTAAGTTTTTGGATCAGGAGCCTATCATATTTGGGTTTTCGGGTTGATTCAGTTATCGGGTCAGGACTTCAGATTTGAGAGTATCATATTTGATTCAAAGGCTACGGTAAATGATCCGATTATGTGTGTTCAGAAATTATATTTCAGATCCGAACATATCAGATGTGACAGATTCAGATTTGGTTACAGAATACATTTAGAGTACTCTCATTTATCACTTGTTAGATTTCGGGAACGTAATTCAGATCTATTCAGTTATATTCGGAAATTTAGATCTGGCAGATTTGCGATTCTACAAAGGGGGAGTCTCATAAAGCAGAAAGAGTCTTTCAGATTTGAGTTATAGAAATCAAAAAGGGAAAAGTTTCAGATCTCTGTATAACATTATTACCAAGGAACAAAGCTCTACCCACTAGGGAGCTAAGGAACTCAAACATAGCTCCAAGAAACATCGACAATGTACAGTGGCGTGGCCGTGAGTTCACAGTGTGGTAGTGAGCCACTCGCCATGAAACTACACCCAATTACCAGATGCATCAAACAACTCGACCTGCTGTT
>KV013399.1:35392-59421 GCA_001598015.1 Dorcoceras hygrometricum
CCAGCAGCGACTGGTTGTAGCGACTGGTTTATGCGCTAACGACGTCGTTTCACTTTACATTTGTTTAAAAGACCTTGCGACTGGATTCTTGTCTTGCGACTGGTTCCTATTCGTTGCGACTGGTACTGTTCATTCAGCTGGTATTAGTCTTGCGACTGGTGCTGTTCGTTCCAGCTGGTTACTGTTCATTCTTCGTTTTCTTTAACAGATAACGAAATTTCAGAATTTGATTCTTTCTTCAATTTAGAATCAGTTCAAATGAATCTTTCGACTTATCTGACAGATTCAACTAGCTAAGTTATTTAGTTTTCATCTTCGCAAGCTTTACAAGGAAATTCTTTACAGTTCCTGAACATCATTAGATAAACAAAAACCAGTAACTCGAACAAAGGAAAGAAAACAGTTTTTCATGAGGGAAAGAAAGAGTAGAACCATGTTTTATGAAATGTTTTAAGTTATGACAATGAAAAGGGTCCCTAAAGAAAAGGTGAGTGCGCGGCTGACGAACCGTGTGCCCTTTTAACCAGGAAGGATTAGGATTATAGGTCGACGGATCTGTATACCCCTTCAACCATGAGCCATAGTGCTAAGACTGATATCAGGAGTTTGATCAAATGAAATGGACCAAATGTTTAAAGTGTTGTCATATTTTCCAGAAAAATGAATAAGAGCACAAGTGTGATTCTAATCGCAGCTCTTAAGAATGTTTAAAGAAAATG
This sequence comes from Dorcoceras hygrometricum, assembly GCA_001598015.1. Classification (NCBI taxonomy): domain Eukaryota; kingdom Viridiplantae; phylum Streptophyta; class Magnoliopsida; order Lamiales; family Gesneriaceae; genus Dorcoceras; species Dorcoceras hygrometricum. The sequence goes on from KV013399.1 coordinate 36,112, forward strand.
TTCCCAGAATTGATTCATGTTTTATGCTTTCATACTTGATTCAAATTTCATAGTTATATTTACGCTTGTCTGTTCATAAGCGTGGTTCAAGTTCAGACTCCAGTATGTATTAGTTCTTGAGCGATTGTATGAATTGCTTCTGTTATTCCAGATTTTTACCTGCTGGGCCTGTACCAGACGTTATCACACTACGAGATGCAATATTGAAATATGATGTATCAGCTTTCTTCATTTCCGCAACTTTGCATGAGTCATTCCATATTTCTCATCTTCGAAATGTGAAGAATTTTATTATTCTCATTTCAACCCAGTTAGTTAGTAGCGATCCATTCTCCGATGTTTATAACCTTTGATTTCATTCAATTGAACCCCAAAACTTATGATTATTCCGTAAAGAAAATGAGGGTCGTTACACTAAGAACTGAACATAAGATGCAGATCCGACTTTAAGTATTAGCGCTGAAATAAAGGAAGTATTTCAGATTTGGACGTAATGTTTTCGAGATGAATATTTCAGATCAAAGGAGACAAGAGCGTAATTAACAGAGAAATTCAGATTTCAGTTATCGGGTTAAGTTTTTGGATCAGGAGCCTATCATATTTGGGTTTTCGGGTTGATTCAGTTATCGGGTCAGGACTTCAGATTTGAGAGTATCATATTTGATTCAAAGGCTACGGTAAATGATCCGATTATGTGTGTTCAGAAATTATATTTCAGATCCGAACATATCAGATGTGACAGATTCATATTTGGTTACAGAATACTTTTAGAGTACTCTCAGTTATCACTTGTTAGATTTCGGGAACGTAATTCAGAGCTATTCAGTTATATTTGGAAATTCAGATCTGGCAGATTTGCGATTCTACAAAGGGGGAAGTCTCGTAAAGCAGAAAGAGTCTTTCAGATTTGAGTTATAGAAATCAAAAAGGGAAAAGTTTCAGATCTCAGTATAACATTCTTTAAATTATTTGAGATCTGAAGCTATTGATGCAATAGAGAAGTTTATATATTTGAGAACAGATTCAGACTTCAGAGCTACAACAGATGTGAGCTTCGGATTTCTTTAGATGCTATCAGATGTTTATTTGAGAGAAATCAACGGTCGCGATTTAATCATATAAAAGCCTGTTAGACAATTTGAATTAAGGAGACAAGATCATAGCTATTTTAAGTAAAGTTGCACACTACGCAGAGTGGTTGATACGATGTTTACCCACTTTGGCATATAAGTCAACAAAGCTCTGACAGCCGCAGACAACCTTTTGACAGCATTAATGGAGCATTTAATGCGATGATATGATGGCGATTTGTAGACAAAGGTTCTGTCTACTGTTCATTTCTTGACCGTTGAGGACGAAGAATATTTATAGGTGAAGAATTCAAATGAAGAAGCTCTCGGTTACCCTTGGTTACTCTCAGCAATTCTCTCGGTCGATTAACACCTTCAAGCTCTCTATCGCACTCTGGGATTTCAAAACGCTCAAGCAAACAGATTCTAATTCCCAGTGTTTAATCTCGAAGAACATTCCTTTATTCTTAATAGAGTTATCTTCAAGATATATTCTGGTTTACTTTTGTAAATCGAGTTTCATTGTCATAAGAAACCAGAAGATCTACAGTACTCAAAATATTGTGTTCTTTGTATTATTCAGATTTGAGTCTATAACGAACGTGCTTCTTGAAGCAGTTCGTAAATTTCGTTTACTATAAATCAGCAGTGTTATCTGCGTGTATTGTGGAGATTGTAGGAGTTCACTTGGAGCGAGGCTCAGTTATTGGGTGTCTAAAGTGTTTGTATTCATCAAAGTCTTCTAGTGGAACCTTCCTGCAAATGATGAAGGGGATATGTAGGATTTGATACCTGAACTTCCATAAACAAACTCTGAACTCTATCTTTAAATTATTTGCATCGCATTTATTTTATACTGTTCACTGCTCGATCGGTTTATTTCCGCACATCTTATTTGTTAACCGAGAGAATAGCTTAGAACTGAGAGCCTCAGATATGGTAACTCGGATCTGAGTTGAGCGAAGGCTTATAAAACAGTTTTAAAGGTTTCGAAAAATCAAAATCCATGGGAGTTCATTACCCAACCCCCCCCCTGACACTTGTTGTATTTGTAGTTGTTGTGTGAGCTTTGTAAAACCAATATTTTGAGTATAAGTGTATTTTGAAATTGTGTTTTCTAAGTCAGGACAAAGTGAAAAATTTTAGCCACTCTTAATGCTTCCGTATTTGTAATTGAGTGTTTAATCTCTGTTTTATGCACCGGGCCTGACATTTTTGATATCAGAGCTTAAACTGGGATAATTTCGAATTCTTTTGGTCACACTTGAGTCTAGGCACTGTGTTGCTTGTGCATGTTCTTGACTATGTGTTATATTGCTATGTGATCTTATTGTCTAAGTGTTTGCTAGATGCCGCCTAAACGTAGGGGTAGAGCTACTAGGCAGATTCTGATAGAACTCTGAAGCTCAGAACGATGAGGGGTAGAGCTATTAGGCGCGCTAAGACAGTTTGATGATGAGGTGGATATGTTGGCAGTCCGTGTAGACGAAATGGAACTGATTATGGCGAGGTTTCAGCGGATGAATCCTCAAACGTTCAATGGTGGTGAGTCTAGTTCCGATGCTGAGTCCTGGTTGCAGCACATTACAGGGCTGTTTGATCGAGTACGATATGACGATGAGCGTAGAATGAGTTTAGCTACTTTCCGGTGTTGGAAGAATGCAGAATACTGGTGGAGAGGTGCATACCGAACTCTTGAGGAGACTGGTTTGGGGATAACTTGGAACAGTTTTTGTACTGCGTTCCGTCAGTAGTATGTCCCAGAGTCCTACGTTAACGCTCTGGAGCGCGAGTTTGATAACTTGGTTCAGGGAACCATGTCTGTGGGGGAGTATGCTAGAAAGTTTTCTTCTCTCCTTGCTTATGTTCCTCATGTGTCTGGCCATGAGTGGGCGAGAGGAACTGATTCTTGGAAGGGCTGAACGAAGATCTGTATTCTTTGGTGTTGGAAAGTTCCCCGACTAGCTATGCGGATGCGGTGGACAAGGCGATTAATATCGAGGAGGGGTTACGAAACCGCAGGTCTCGGGTTTGTTCACAAGTTGTTCAAGGTACACGTCCCGATGTTCAAGGGGTTCAACCTTCTCAGCAACCCCAACAGTCATCACAACAACCTGGATGTCACAGATTCAGGCCTCGAGGCCAGCAGTTTAAGAAGAAGTCAGGTTCCAGTTCTTCCAGCTCAAGTAGTTCGAGCAGAAGTAGTCCCCGATCTACCTTCTGTGGGCAATGTGGAGGAAGACACCCATCTATGCAGTGTACAGGAGTTCAGGGTGTTTGAAATCTTTGCAGGCAGTACGGACATTTTGCGAGAGTATGTCCTTTGGTTGGATCTCAGCATACCGCTGCCCCACCGCAAGGTCGTTCTAGCGGGTCATCTCGAGGTCGTTTTTTCCCTGTTCAGCAGCAGAGGATGGGGGAAACTCATCATAGGTTGTTTCAGCAGCCTGGTCCTTCGCGTTTTGGACAGTCTTCCCAACCCCATTTCTCAGGGCCTGAGCAGGCTCAAGTTAATGCCATGACAAGAGATCAAGCAGAGGGCACGCCTGGAGGAGTGATATCAGGTACCTGTACTGTTTTTGATTTTCCAGCACGTGTGTTGTTTGATACTGGAGCATCACATTCATTTATAGCTGATGCATTTGTTGTTGAGCGTGGTTTGCGTTCCACTCTTTTGCGTGATGTTGTTTTTGTTGCGACTCCTACCGGTGCGAGCTTGTTCTCCCAAGAGATGGTGTCGAATGGCATACTTAGGTTTGGCGAGAATGTGCTGATAGCCAATTTTATTCGTTTAGTTATGTGGGATTTCAATTGTATAGTGGGAATGGACGTGTTGCTAGTTTTAGGGCCAACATGGATTGCTTCCATGGCATTGTGCGTTTTCGGCCCCAGTCTGGCGAGAAGTGGAATTTCTATGGCCATGATTCCCAATCGAAGATTCCGTTGATCTCTGCTATGGAGATGTTTGGCCTATTGTCGTTGTACAATGTAGATTTATGATTTATGCTTTAGATGCATCCTCGACGTCGTGTGTAGAGCTTAGTGACATCCCCGTCGTTCGTGATTTCCCTGATATGTTTCTAGAGGAGATTCCAGGTTTTCCTCCTGGAGAGAGATTGATTTCAGCATTGAGTTGGTGCCTGGTACAGTCAGCTCCTATTTCACGAACCCCGTATCGTTTAACACCAGCTGAGTTGAGAGAGATGAAGTTACAGCTTAGTGATCTGCTGGAGAAAGGCTTTATTCGGCCGAGCATGTCACTGTGGGGAGCTCCTATTCTGTTTGTGAATAAGAAAGACGGTTCGATGAGGATGTGCATCGACTTTCGGCAACTGAACAAAGCTATTGTGAAGAATAAGTACCCCTTACCGAGGATCGATGATTTGTTTGATCAGCTTCAAGGTTCAGTCATGTATTCTAAGATCGATCTGCGTTCAGGGTATCATCAGTTGCGAATTCGGGAGGAAGATGTTGCGAAAACTGCGTTTAGAATGAGGTACGGGAATTACGAGTTCTTGGTTATGCCTTTTTGGTTTGACTAATGCCCCTGCAGTTTTCATGGAATTAATGAACCGAGTCTTTAGAGAGTTCATCGATCAGTTTGTGATTGTTTTCATTGATGACATATTGGTTTACTCGAAGACTCTCTTGCAGCATAAAGAGCACTTGAGGCTAGTCCTCCAAACACTTCGAGACTCTCAGTTGTACGCTAAGTTCTCTAAATGTGAGTTTTGGTTGGATAAAGTGGTGTTTCTAGGTCATGTCATTTCGGCTGAAGGGATATCTGTTGATCCCAGTAAGGTAGAGGCTGTTGTGAAGTGGGAACATCCCAAGAACGTTTCGGAGATTCGTAGCTTTTTGGGATTGGATAGATATTATCGACGCTTCATTGAGGGATTCTCAAGTATAGCTAAGCCTATGACGCAATTGACCCAGAAGGATAAGATATTTGTTTGGACGGCCGAATGCGAGAACAGCGTCCAACTGCTAAAAGAGAAGCTAACTACAGCGCCGGTGTTAGCTTTACCTTCAGGTTCAGGAGGCTTTGTGGTATGTTCTGATGCTTCGCTTAGTGAATTGGGTTGCATTTTGATGCAGCATGGTTGAGTCATTGCGTATGTTTCCATCAGTTTAAACCCCATGAGACTCGATATCCAGTACATGATTTGGAGTTGGAAGTAGTTGTATTTGCTTTGAATATTTGGCGCCACTATCTCTATGGAGAACAGTTTGTGGATTATACTGACCACAAGTGTCTTCAATACCTCTTCTCCCAGTCTGTTAGGATCGAAAAGAGAGCTTAAGAGTTCAGAGGGGGGGGGTGAATGAACTCCTTTGCTGTTTTAAAACTAGTAATTTATTTTAAAAATCTTTTTAGCTCAAAGCTAACTTCTAGCCGAATTATCAGCTTGAATTTTTTCCCAGTGATACTGTTGTCTCACGTACTAAAATTGTTTATGCGGAATAAACGTGATTCAAGCAGCTGAACAATTCAAACAAAGCGTAGAAATAAAGTAAGAACAAGTGAGTCGTTTCTGGAAGTTCGGAGCAATCTCTCCTACGTCTCCCCTTCTTCCACAACGGGAAGGATTTCATTAGAAGGCTTTGATTTCTACAACTTTTTGTACAAACCCACTCTCGTGACCCGCAGCTAAGAGAACTCCTAGCAACCATCGACACGCATACCCGTAGCCTGGTTCGTTATTACAAAACACTCTAGTACTCAGCTGTTTAGCTATCTTACGACACACAGACCCTCATCCTGGTTCATTTTTAACTGTTAAAGCTCTCAGCTGGTTGTGCTACTCTAGCACTCAGACACTCTCTGTTTGTGATCTTACAAATCAAGTTCAAGTCTACAGAGTGAGTGTAGAAGAGTTGGTGATACAAGGAATATGTATGATATGTGCGTGTATCACTTATAGAGCTGGTTCAGGAATGAACTATGCTTCTGTGAAGGACTTGAATAATTTCTAAATGATCTTGTATGTTGCGGGGGTACCCTTCACAACTTCTCTTCTCTTCCTTTTTATACTCTTTGGATGCAACGGTAATAAATGTTACCAGTAGACACATTGAATACATCAAAATCGAAGTTTCTGCGGCGCCATTAATTTCTTGTACGATGTAGGTACGACTTCATTAAATGCATTACCCTTTCTGATAAGTCTGTGCCGTCTTCAGTCTATTATCATATCCCCTGCATATCTGGTTTTAGCTTGAAGTAGTTTTCAACGACTACGAATTATGGCAGAGACGTCAACTGGATATCTTCAGATAGTACAGTACTTTGAATTTTCAAATTACTTATGTCGTTTTGTACCCAACTGATTCTTCAAGTCCATGCACCGAGCTGATATGCCCTTCTGAACTTCTAGCTGATATTTGCATTGTTCACTTATCCAGCTGATTTAGTTTTTGCTAACTCAGTATCCAGCTGGTTCATTCATCAAGCTGATCTCTTGCGCTTTTCGTCATTCAGCTTGTTTGAGATATACCTTCAGGCTGGTTTGACTTTGACTTTATCCCTTCGAGCTGATTTCTCCATTGAACGTGATAAGTCTTGTCCGGTCCTTGACACTTTGGTTTGAATGTTCTCTTTTACGAATTCTTTTTCCTGTTAAGTATGTCATCACCAAAACTTCTTGAATTTATATCCCAACAATTTCCCCCTTTTTGGTGATGCCAAAACCCTGCTTCGTAAAAGAGGATCAATAATGATTAACTAGATATTCATGATTTGTTCACCAAAGATATGATGTAATTTCAAACTCAGTTTGTTTTAACAGATTTATCATATATGGCTTAAAACCATGGTGTGAATCTGAGTCTGTTGCTGGGATGGCCTGTATCATTGCTTCGATCATCCTTTTTCTCTTTGTGAGCTTGATCCTTCTCGTCCTTCAATCGGCCCTTGGCCACTTGGCCCTTCCCTTGGTCTGCTACTGGATCCCCTTCCCCCTTTTTGGCAGCACATGACACCTACAAATCCTCAACTAGGCAAGCCAGCTGAGATTTTACCACAGACAGTTCGTCAACCATTCTTTGAGTTAAAGTATGTTCCAGAACATCCATTCGAATATCAAACCTTTCAGCCGTGCTCCAGAGCTCAGCGCGAAGCTTGGCAGTTTGTTGTCTGGTGATATTAGTATCATCACGAATTTGAGTATGCGACCGGCCAAGAGAGGATACTTGAGTAGATAGCATTCAGCGACTGAGTAGCATTATGTAGCAGCTGAAGGGTGGAAAATTCCTTCTAAAAATCCGTGCAGGCCGGTATCCTCGAGAGTTTTGAACATATGAGCCATTCCCGCATGTTCCATAGTAAGCACGGAGGTGAAATCAACCTGCAAAGTGTTGACGAAGAGGGAGGAAGCCATTTCTAAACAGTAATTTCAATCAAGATGGTACGAGTTAGCGATTTGATATTGATGCAATATTGCTCGAAGTAACTTGATACTGTACTGATGCCAGTGAAGAATAATGGCTTTTGTTTGAGCGGGGAGAGAGAAGGGTTCTGGGACACGTGTCATCTCCTAATTTAAAGGACTTTTGAAATTTCAGAGAGATGATCGTCCGAATTTTAAATTAAGTTTTGTAAAATATTTAACCCAATCTCGATCGTTCAATTTGTATATATCAGCTGGAAACAATTAAGGCAATCCCCATGATAACATCATGTTGTACCTCGTTTAAAGGACTTTTGAAATTTCAGAGAGATGATCGTCCGAATTTTAAATTAAGTTTTGTAAAATATTTAACCCAATCTCGATCGTTCAATTTGTATATATCAGCTGGAAACAATTAAGGCAATCCCCATGATAACATCATGTTGTACCTCGAGCCGGACCAGATCGATATGGTATCAATCAGCTTGATTGTAACCAGCTCGAGATCTGCCAGCCCGATGGCAACCAGCTGATTTTCTTGGCTATCTGCTTAACTCATATTGTTCCCCCTAATCAATGCACTTAGCACAAATTTACGTCATTTCAAGAAGACCTAAGATGTTTCTCTAGTAAGAGAACTTAGCATCCAGTAGTGGCTTGGTGAAGATGTCCGCCACTTGCTGATCTGTAGACACATGCTCTACTCGGATATCCTTTTTAAGCACGTGGTCTCGAATGAAATGATGTCGTATGTCAATGTGCTTAGTTCTCGAATGTAGCACTGGATTTTGAGTAATCGCTATTGCGCTTGTGTTGTCACAGAAGATGGGTGCCTCTTGTGCATCAACGCCATAGTCACGAAGTTGTTGTTGAATCCACAAAATTTGAGAACAGCAACTTCCAGCTGCAAGGTATTCAGCTTCAGCTGTGGATGTAGAAATTTTGCTTCTTGCTAAATCATGATATGAGCCTATCACCCAAAAACTGACATGCTCCACTCGTGCTACGTCGATCAATCTTACACCCTGCATAATCTGCATCACTGTATCCTATTAAATTCAAGCTGGAGTCTTTGGGATACCAAAGACCCACTTTTTGTGTTCCTTCTAAGTACTTAAGGATCCGTTTAACAGTCATGTAGTGAGACTGTTTTGGGTCAGCTTGAAACCTGGCACACATGCAGACTGAGAACATAATATCTGGTTTACTTGCGGTGAGGTATAGCAGTGATCCAATTATTCCTCGATACATGGTTACCTCGACTGCTAATCTGGCTTCATCTTTGTCCAACTTGATGGATGTGCTCATGGGAGTAGCTATAGGAGAACAATTTTCCATTCCAAACTTCTTTAGAAGTTCCTTAGTGTATTTGGCTTGACTGATGAAAATACCATCCTCAGTCTGTTTGACTTGTAGCCCAAGGAAAAATGTCAATTCGCCCATCATACTCATTTCGAATTTTTCCTGCATCAACTTAGAAACGTTTCACATAATTTATGGTCAGTTGATCCAAAAATGATATCATCAACGTATATTTGGAAAAGTATAACTATTTCTTGTAAATTTGAACAGAGTTTTATCTACCGAACCAATCACAAAATTATGATCAATGAGAAATTTGGACAACGTATCGTACCAAGCTCGCGGAGCTTGTTTTAGACCATATAGAGCTTTGTCTAGCTTGTATACGTATTCTGGTTTGGTATGATCAATGAAACCTGATGGTTGTGTGACATATACTTCTTCATTCAGAATGTCATTTAAGAAAGCACTTTTAACGTCCATTTGGTAAACCTTAAAATTCTTAAAAGATGCATATGCAAGAAATATTCTAATTGCCTCCAATCTAGCGACCGGTGCAAATGATTCTTCAAAATCGATGCCTTCTTCTTGCCTATACCCTTGCGCAACTAGCCTAGACTTATTTCGAACTACAGTTCCTTGTTCATCTAGTTTGTTCCTAAAAACCCACATGGTTCCTATTATGTGTTCATTTTCTGGTTTAGGAACTAGATGCCATACTTTGCTTCGTTCAAACTGGTTTAAATCTTCCTGCATGGCGTCTATCAAACTAGGATCTGCTAGAGCTTCTTCGATTTTCTTAGGTTCTGTATGAGATATGAATGCTGAATTAAGATATTCATGCATCTGGCCTCGTGTCCTAACAGGGGCAATCTGGTTACCAATGACCAACTCGGGTGGATGATTCTTAGTCCATCGAAGATCTGGTTCGTATGAGGTAGATGGATCGTGCTGTTCCCCCTGTGTTCTTGCTGGTTCTTCTGAGATGCCGTCTGCTGATGTGTTGCTTGTTGGAACGACGTTATCTGCACCATCTGGTTCTGGGCTTGCTAGATCATAATTCTGGTTTTCTTGCTCGATAACTGGAATGTCAGTGCTTGTAATTGATCTGGTTAAGTCGTGCTGATTATCAGTTTGTTGTTTGGGTTTCTCCTCATCGTCACTTGATTCTTCTAGATGAGTGGATTTAAGACGAGTGCATAAGTCGTTTAACTTTGGGACTGATGATGATTGAAGACAAGTCTCATCAAACACCATATGAGCTGATTCTTCCACTGTTAGCGTTCTGTGGTTGAATACTCTATATGCTTTGATAATGGCTGAGTATCCCAAAAATGTACCTGTATCGGATTTTATGTCAAAATCTCGTAAGTATATTTTACCATTAATGTGGATGAAACATTTGCATCCAAACACCCTGTAGTAGGAGATATCAGGTTCTTGACATTCCATATCTCATACGGTGTGACCCCATGTCGTTTGCTTATAATTGTTCTATTTTGAGTATAACATGCAATGTTAATAGCTTCAGCCCAAAATTTGCTTGAGATGCCAGAATCAGCAATCATAGTTGTGGCAGCCTCTTTCAAGGTACGATTTCTACGCTCAGCCAGTCTATTCTACTGAGGTGTTCTTGCTGCGGACAACTCATTTTTTATTCCAATATCATCCAAATGAGGAAATTTTAACGTTCACAAATTCTGTTCCTCTATCACTCCTAATACGATTGACATGGCAAGAATGCTCATTTTGTAGTTGTTTTAAAAGATCTTTAGATTTTAAAAATAATACCCAAGTGAATTTGGAGAAATCATCGACCACAACAAGAGTATACTTCATTCCCCCTAAGCTGGCCATAGAAATTGGACCGAAAAGATCCATAAGTAATAGATCAAATTTTCGAAAGGTTTTTGTATTACCTTTCAGTTTAAAAGAGGATTTGATGTGTTTCCCCAGCTGACAGGCGGAGCAAACCTTATCTTTAGAAAATCTTAAGTTGGATTAGCCATCGACCAGCTCGTTTTTACTCAATTTGGCAATAGTTTTGAAGTTCAAATGATTCATCCGTTGATTCCATAACCAACACTTTGAGGAGTCAGCAACTAGACAAGTTTGTTCTTTATTTGGCTGGTATGACCAATCTACTTTGTATGTGTTTCCAGATCTATATCCTATGAGAATACTCAATCCTTCTGGATCAAGGACTGTGCAAGTATGTTTTTGAAATTTAACAGCATAATCACTATCGCATAGCTGACTTATACTGATCAAGTTATAGCACAAGTTTTCAACGAGAAGTACATTGTTGACTGTAAAGTTACCATGGGTAAGCTTACCCTTACCCACGGTGTTACCATTAGAATTGTCACCAAAGGTGATTCTGGGGCCATTGCATGGTTTTATATCTGAGAGTATCTTGGCATTCCCAGTCATGTGCCTGGCACATCCACTGTCCAGATACCTGTAGACTGCTTCAGTCTTGATGTCTTTCGTTCCTGCAATCACAAATTGATGCAACTTGGTACCCTTTAATTTAGTTGGGTCCCGGTTTGATTAGACCTTTCGGAACCCACACTTGGATAATCCTAATCCATTTACCAGTGTGTACATCAAAGCTTTTGTGTGATCCGTGTGTGTTCTTTGTTCGGTGTGATTTTGATAGGTAACTTAAGAGTTTCTGGAGCTGGATTTTAGATAGTCTGGTTTGTATAGTCTATCCTTAGCTGAAGATTGGTTGAGCTGGTTTATGTTGTAGAATTTAGGCTTCCCTTTTACAAATTCAATTTTTTTGTTTCACCATCTCTCCCGATGCTTCTTAAGAACAGTATATCCTAACACACAAAATCTTCCTTGTTGGATCAGAGACTTATCGGCCATCACAGTATCACCAGAATTTTCAGCAATCTGTTCCCGGCTAGATTTTACAAAGTTGATTGTCTTAAACTTTGTTTCTTCTCTCCTTGGATTGCTGCCAGTTTCTGAGGTACTGCTTTCATAGCTGGAGTACCCTAATCCGGTTTTATCACCAAATTGTTTAAGAACTCCTTGCAGTTTCTGTAATGAGACAGATGATTTCGTCCAGGAGTTTATTATTTCAGTTAATCGGTGATTTTTGCAGAGTAACTCTTCTGACCTATTTTTCAACTCCGCATTCTCATTTTTAAGCTTACTTAGAGCAGCGTGCATAGCACCTGAGCCAACTAACTCAGCGCTTGTTGCACAACTCTCTTCTTCATCCTTAAACTCCGTGAATGATTGAGAAAGTTTCTTATATTCAAGAACCATTTCGTTTAGTGCGGTGACAAGATCCTCTCGTGTAAATTCAGGATTTGAGAAATCAAATACCTCTTCAGTGTCATCTGTCATGAGACACTGTACTTCATATTCGCTATCGATTGACGAGGAATCTTCAGAGTTTGATTCATCTGGATCAGAGTCAGCCCATGCACTCTTATTCTCTCTTGCCACCATAGCTTTTTCATTCTTCCCTCTTATTCTCTCTTGCCACCATAGCTTTTTCATTCTTCCCTTTTTGATATATCTTTTTATCCTTCTTGGTCCTGCTGCTGCTACGGTCCGGTCATTTCTTTTCATCTTGTTTTGGCCTATTGCAATCAGCCATGAAATGACCAGTCCTGCCACAATTATAGAATTTATTTTCAGAAGGATTATTAAAACTTTTCTTGGGAGAATTAAATGAGAAAGATTGAGAATTCTGCTTCCGCATGAATTTTCCAAATTTTCTGATGATCAGAGCCATCGCGTCCTTGCTCATCTCATCTGTAGATCTGCTGTTAGTAGAGCATGGACTTTGCTCTGGGATAGAAGCAGCCAGAGCTTTAGTTGGTTGAGATGTAGATGGCTCCATTTCGGCTCTAGTTTCTAGTTCGAACTCGTATGATTTTAGGTTAGCAAACAAGTCATGTAACTCCAGTTTGTTCAAATCTTTTGACTCTCTCATGGCCATAGTCTTTACATCCCATTATTTGGGGAGTTCACGCATCACTTTTAGAGCCAGCTCTCTATTGCTGTAAGTTTTATTCAGTCTGGCTAGTTCGATCACCAGAGAGCTGAATCTTTCATCAAATTCGGCCATGGTTTCTTCGGGCTTCATCTTGATGAGCTCAAATTTTTGCAAGGCTACAGTCAGCTTGTTTTATTTTGTTTCCTCATTTCCTTCACAGATCTGGACCAGCTTTTCCCATATTTCTTTTGTAGTGGTGCATGTCTGGATTTTGCTAAACATGTTATTGTCTAGCGTCTTGTATAGTATGTCTTTTGCGACATTATCAAGATTGACTTTCTTCTTATCTTCGGAACTCCACTCCTGTCTAGGCTTCTCAATCCATTGAGGTGCACCATCGGCTATAGCAATAGCAGTGTTTACTTTTAGTATCGTCATGGTCCGTTAGTGATTACAAACCACATTTCATCATCTTGTGCAGCTAAATGCGCTTGCATCCGGATCTTCCAGACGTCGTATTCCTCCTTGGAAAACATAGGAATTTAAGAGTGAGATCGTCATGGTCCGTTAGTGATTACAAACCACATTTCATCATCTTGTGCAGCTAAATGCGCTTGCATCCGGATCTTCCAGACGTCGTATTCCTCCTTGGAAAACATAGGAATTTAAGAGTGAGAAACTGACATGCTTAACAATAATAATGAGTAAAACGTTCAGACACTGAGAAAACCCGCTCTGATACCACTTGTTAGGATAGAAAAGAGAGCTTAAGAGTTCAGAGGGGGGGGGGAGTGAATGAACTCCTTTGCTGTTTTAAAACTGGTAATTTATTTTAAAAAGCTTTATAGCTCAAAGCTAACTTCTAGCCGAATTATCAGCTTGAATTTTTTCCCAGTGATACTGTTGTCTCACGTAATAAAATTGTTTTATGCGGAATAAACGTGATTCAAGCAGCTGAACAATTCAAACAAAGCATAGAAATAAAAACAGTAAGAACAAGTGAGTCGTTTCTGGAAGTTCGGAGCAATCTCTCCTACGTCTCCCATTCTTCCACAACGGGAAGGATTTCATTAGAAGGCTTTGATTTCTACAACTTTTTGTACAAACCCACTCTCGTGACCCGCAGCCAAGAGAACTCCTAGCAACCATCGACACGCATACCCGTAGCCTGGTTCATTATTACAAAACACTCTAGTACTCAGCTGTTTAGCTATCTTACGACACACAGACCCTCATCCTGGTTAATTTTTAACTGTTAAAGCTCTCAGCTGGTTGTGCTACTCTAGCACTCAGACACTCTCTGTTTGTGATCTTACAAATCAAGTTCAAGTCTACAGAGTGAGTGTAGAAGAGTTGGTGATACAAGGAATATGTATGATATGTGCGTGTATCACTTATAGAGCTGGTTCAGGAATGAACTATGCTTCTGTGAAGGACTTGAATAATTTCTGAATGATCTTGTATGTTGCGGGGGTACCCTTCACAACTTCTCTTCTCTTCCTTTTTATACTCTTTGGATGCAACGACAATAAATGTTACCAGTAGACACATTGAATACATCCAAATTGAAGTTTCTGCGGCGCCATTAATTTCTTGTACGATGTAGGTACGGCTTCATTAAATGCATTACCCTTTCTGGTAAGTCTGCGCCGTCTTCAGTCTGTTGTCATATCCCCTGCATATTTGGTTTTAGCTTGAAGTAGTTTTCAACGACTAAGAATTATGGCAGAGACGTCAACTGGATATCTTCAGATAGTACAGTACTTTGAATTTTCAAATTCCTTATGTCGTTTTGTACCCAGCTGATTCTTCAATTCCATGCATCGAGCTGATATGCCCTTCTGAACTTCTAGCTGATATTTGCATTGTTCACTTATCCAGCTGATTTATTTTTTGCTAACTCAGTATCCAGCTGGTTCATTCATCAAGCTGATCTCTTGCGCTTTTCGTCATTCAGCTTGTTTGAGATATACCTTCAGGCTGGTTTGACTTTGAATTTATCCCTTCGAGCTGATTTCTCCGTTGAACGTGATAAGTCTTGTCCGGTCCTTGACACTTTGGTTTGAATGTTCTCTTTTACGAATTCTTTTTCCTGTTAAGTATGTCATCACCAAAACTTCTTGAATTTATATCCCAACAATTTCCCCCTTTTTGTTGATGCCAAAACCCTGGTTCGTGAAAGAGGATCAATAACGATTAACTAGATATTCATGATTTGTTCACCAAAGACATGATGTAATTTCAAACTCAGTTCGTTTTAACAGATTTATCATATATGGCTTAAAACCATGGTGTGAATCTGAGTCTGTTGCTGGGATGGCCTGGATCATTGCTTCGATCATCATTTCTTCCTTTTTCTCTTTGTGAGCTTGATCCTTCTCGTCCTTCACTCGGCCCTCGGCCACTTGGCCCTTCCCTTGGTCTGCTACTGGATCCCCTTCCCACTTTTTGGCAGCACCTGACCCCTTCAAAACCTCAACTAGGCAATCCAGCTGAGATTTTACCACAGCCAGTTCGTCAACCATTCATTGAGTTAAAGTGCATTCCAGAACGTCCATTCGAATATCAAACCCTTCAGCTGTGCTCCGGAGCTCAGCGTGAAGCTTGGCAGTTTGTTGTCTGGTGATATTCGTATCATCACGAATTTGAGTATACGACCGGCCAAGGGAGGATACTTGAGTAGATATAGCATTCAGCGATTGAGTAGCATTATGTTGCAACTGAAGGGTGGAGGATTACTTCTAAAAATCCTCGCAGGCCGGTATCCTCGAGATTTTTGAACATATGAGCCATTCCCGCATGTTCCATAGTAATCACGGAGGTGAAATCAACCTGCAAAGTGTTGACGAAGAGGGAGGAAGCCATTTCTAAACAGTAATTTCAATCAAGATGGTACGAGTTAGCGATTTGATATTGATGCAATATTGCTCAAAGTAACTTGATACTGTACTGATGCCAGTGAAGAATAATGGCTTTTGTTTGAGCGGGGAGAGAGAAGGGTTCTGGGACACGTGTCATCTCCTAATTTAAAGGACTTTTGAAATTTCAGAGAGATGATCGTCCGAATTTTAAATTAAGTTTTGTAAAATATTTAACCCAATCTCGACCGTTCAATTTGTATATATCAGCTGGAAACAAGTAAGGCAATCCCCATGATAACATCATGTTGTACCTCGAGCCGGACCAGATCGATATGGTATCAATCAGCTTGATTGTAACCAGCTCGAGATCTGCCAGCCCGATGGCAACCAGCTGATTTTCTTGGCTATCTGCTTAAATCACATTGTTCCCCTTGAATCAATGCACTTAGCACAAATTTACGTCATTTCAAGAAGACCTAAGACGTTTCTCAAGTAAGAGAACTTAGCATCCGGCAGTGGCTTGGTGAAGATTTCCGCCACTTGCTGGTCTGTAGACACATGCTCTACTCGGATATCCTTTTTAAGCACGTGGTCTCGAATGAAATGATGTCGTATGTCAATGTGCTTAGTTCTCGAATGTAGCACTGGATTTTGAGTAATCGCTATTGCGCTTGTGTTGTCACAGAAGATGGGTGCCTCTTGTGCATCAACGCCATAGTCACGAAGTTGTTATTGAATCCACAAAATTTGAGAACAGAAACTTCCAGCTGCAAGGTATTCAGCTTCAGCTGTGGATGTAGCAATTGATGTTTGCTTCTTGCTAAACCATGAGATGAGCCTATCACCCAAAAACTGACATGCTCCACTCGTGCTACGTCGATCAATCTTACACCCTGCATAATCTGAATTACTGTATCCTATTAAATTCAAGCTGGAGTCTTTGGGATACCAAAGACCCACGTTTTGTGTTTCTTTTAAGTACTAAGGATCCGTTTAACAGCCATGTAGTGAGATTGTTTTGGGTCAGCTTGAAACCTGGAACACATGCAGACTGAGAACATAATATCTGGTCTACTTGCGGTGAGGTATAGCAGTGATCCAATTATTCCTCGATACATGGTTACCTCGACTGCTAAGCCGGCTTCATCTTTGTCCAACTTGATGGATGTGCTCATGGGAGTAGCTATAGGAGAACAATTTTCCATTCCAAACTTCTTTAGAAGTTCCTTAGTGTATTTGGCTTGACTGATGAAAATACCATCGTCAATCTGTTTGACTTGTAGCCCAAGGAAAAATATCAATTCGCCCATCATACTCATTTCGAATTTTTCCTGCATAAACTTAGAAAATTTTTCACATAATTTATGGTCATTTAATCCAAAAATGATATCATCAACGTATATTTGGACAAGTATAATGTGACTATTTCTTGTAAATTTGAACAAAGTTTTATCTACCGAACCAATCACAAAATTATGATCAATGAGAAATTTGTACAACGTATCGTACCAAGCTCGGGGAGCTTGTTTTAGACCATATAGAGCTTTGTCTAGCTTGTATACGTATTCTGGTTTGGTATGATCAATGAAACCTGATGGTTGTGTGACATATACTTCTTCATTCAGAATGCCATTTAAGAAAGCACTTTTAACGTCCATTTGGTAAACCTTAAAATTCTTAAAAGATGCATATGCAAGAAATATTCTAATTGCCTCCAATCTAGCGACCGGTGCAAATGATTCTTCAAAATCGATGCCTTCTTCTTGCCTATACCCTTGCGCAACTAGCCTAGCCTTATTTCGAACTACAGTTCCTTGTTCATCTAGTTTGTTCCTAAAAACCCACCTGGTTCCTATTATGTGTTCATTTTCTGGTTTAGGAACTAGATGTCATACTTTGCTTCGTTCAAACTGGTTTAACTCTTCCTGCATGGCGTCTATCCAACTAGGATCTGCTAGAGCTTCTTCGATTTTCTTAGGTTCTGTATGAGATATGAATGCTGAATTAAGATATCCATGCATCTGGCCTCGTGTCCTAACAGGGGCAATCTGGTTACCAATGACCAACTCGGGTGGATGATTCTTAGTTCACCAAAGATCTGGTCCGTATGAGGTAGATGGATCGTGCTGTTCCCCCTGTGTTCTTGCTGGTTCTTCTGAGATGCCGTCTGCTGAGGTGTTGCTTGTTGGAATGACGTTATCTGCACCATCTGGTTCTGGGCTTGCTCGATCATAATTCTGGTTTTCTTGATCGATAACTGGAATGTCAGCGCTTGTAATTGATCTGGTTAAGTTGTGCTGATTATCAGTTTGTTGTCTGGGCTCATCGTCACTTGATTCTTCTAGATGAGTGGATTTAAGACGAGTGCATAAGTCATTTAACTTTGGGACTGATGATGATTGAAGACTAGTCTCATCAAACACCACATGAGCTGATTCTTCCACTGTTAGCGTTCTGTGGTTGAATAGTCTATATGCATTGCTAACAGCTGAGTATCCCAAAAATGTACCTGTATCGGATTTTATGTCAAAATCTCGTAAGTACATTTTACCATTAATGTGGATGAAACATTTGCATCCAAACACCCTGAAGTAGGAGATATCAAGTTTCTTGCCATTCCAGATCTCATACGATGTGACCCCGTGTCATTTGCTTATAATTGTTCTATTTTGAGTATAACATGCAATGTTAATAGCTTCATCCCAAAATTTGCTTGAGATTCCAGAATCAGCAATCATAGTTGTGGCAGCTTCTTTCAAGGTACGATTTCTACGCTCAGCCGGTCTATTCTACTGAGGTGTTCTTGCTGCGGACAACTCATGTTTGATTCCAATATCATCCAAATATGAGGAATTTTAACGTTCACAAATTCTGTTCCTCTATCACTCCTAATACGATTGACATTGCAAGAATGCTCATTTTGTAGTCGTTTTAAAAGATCTTTAGATTTTAAAAATAATACCCAAGTGAATTTGGAGAAATCATCGACCACAACAAGAGTATACTTCATTCCCCCTAAGCTGTGTTGGGGAACGGTGGCGAATCCGGATCCCACTTCCCGGGGGCGCAGCGGAAAACAAAAATAGCCCGGGAAAGCGTTCAATACATTCAATCAAAATCAACAAACCATGCATAGGGGGTTCATTGATTGTTACCTTGTTGGCGTCTAGGCGCCTGGCTCCGACCAGTTTCACGAGGAAACCGACACTTCAAACTGTAGGCGGCGGTAGATCCTCCAATCCGGTCCAGACCGGAATCACGATTCCTCCAATCAGCCTGTACTAGAAGGCTGATGGATTTTTTCACGGACGGAGTCACCTCGTCGCAATGATCGAAACAAGTCCGATCACACGACGAACGGACGGCGGCGGCGCGGCGGTGGGCGGTTGCCGTGCGTGTGGTTGAGGGAGAGGGGCGGCCGAATTTTGTGAGTGGAGGCTAGGGTTTTTCAAGTGTAGTGATCAATGCCTTAGGTCTAGCATAAGTAGACCAAAGATGGGCTTGAACCGGCCCATTGGACCTGGGACGGGCCCAGTCCAATATATGAACATTCGGTTCATTTAAATCACTGCGGTTTCATCATAACTCCGATCGACGATCAGATTGGACCAATCGACTCAGTTTCCAAAACTAAACATTATGATGTGAAAAACAATTTTTCAGAAACCTAGTCCAAAATGACGGTTTTGCCCCTCAACAGTGGGAAATCGCATTTTGACCCCTGTTTACTTTTAGGAAGTCGCACTCCCTAAAATCCAAAGATGGGCTTGAACCGGCCCATTGGACCTGGGACGGGCCCAGTCCAATATATGAACATTCGGTTCATTTAAATCACTGCGGTTTCATCATAACTCCGATCGACGATCAGATTGGACCAATCGACTCAGTTTCCAAAACTAAACATTATGATGTGAAAAACAATTTTTCAGAAACCTAGTCCAAAATGACGGTTTTGCCCCTCAACAGTGGGAAATCGCATTTTGACCCCTGTTTACTTTTAGGAAGTCGCACTCCCTAAAATCCCCTTACTATGCTCAACACATTGAGCTTAGTTTCCGTGCGGGAATCATGAATCCAGTACTTGTGTGACCCTCAATGGTTCAGGGATACAGCTAGCCGTAGGCCCACAACCATTGTGGCTCCGAAATCATAATTTCGGACTTGTATAACGGATCATGGTAAAACGCCTAGCAACATCGCCCCATGATCCCCTAGGTATCACTGATAGTGCCTGCAAGAACCAGTTGGTCGTGGTTAGCATACAGTACGGTCCTTTCAACACATATATCCCGATCAGATCAACGACCATTGGTAAATCGAGAGTCGCTAGAGATCCGATAGCTATGCATACATCTTGGAGATCGAATAGTGACATCGCGAGTGTTACTAGGTAAACCCATTTACCTAAAACACTTATAGTACTCTGGCCAGAGATTTATACACTATTATCCCCTCAGATAGCATAGGATATCCACGCATGTAAGCGAGCGGTGAATCCTCGACAACGAAGCATCGACTCCTACACGCATCGGGATCTCACCCAATCCCGCCGCCTAATGACCCCAAGTGAGTCGGAAAATGGGTCAAAGTGAGACGCCTATCATGTAGAGTCTCAATGACGTTTTGAGTCGTGAGGACTAATCAGTATAACCAAGACCTCGGGTTTATCCACTCGACAAATGGTAACCACTTGGAAAGTCTGAACGAGGGTAGTTCGATAGATCACCAGGTCACTATCTATCTGCATGCTCATAACATCACAATGTTCCCTACAAATGAAACACGGTACTTCGCATCGCAGATACTAGTCTCAATCTCGGGCGGCCTTATCCTCATTTTGACGGCCCAATCGACTAGGAACGAATTCAGAATGCACAGTGACTATTAGATGTGTTTCATGATAGCCGTCATACCCACTATCACATCTAACATACACTATGGTGCATTCTAGGTCTTTATCCAACACTATTGTCAACATTATAGTCATAATGAAAATAAAGAACGCCATGAATAAATGCTAATATCATATATAAAGATCGTTTCATACAAGAGTCTATAAACCCACACGCCACAAGTTGGCTAGTTGGGCATCTACTCTAACTATCTCCCACTTGCCCTAAAGCCAACTACTCATCAGACGCAGTCCCGGATTATGTGGTATTTCCTCAGTATATGTTTGGATCTTTGGTGAGACCTAGGCTCTTTTGCTTGCGCAACTAGAAGTGTTTTAGGTAAATGTGTTTACCTAGTTGCACTCGCGATGTCACTATTCGATCTCCAAGATGTATGCATAGCTATCGGATCTATAGCGACTCTCGATTTACCAATGGTCGTTGATCTGATCGGGATATATGGATTGAAAGGACCGTACTGTACGCTAACCACAACCAACTGGTTCTTGCAGGCACTATCAGTGATACCTAGGGGATCATGGGGCGATGTTGCTAGACGCTCTTACCATGATACGATGGGCAAGCCCGGAATTGTGATTCCGGAGCCACAATGGTTGTGGGCCCACGGCTAGCTGTATCCCTGAACCATTGAGGGTCACACAAGCACTGGATTCAAGATTCCCGCACGGATACTCAGCTCAATGTGTTGAGCACGAGAAGAGGATTTTGGGAGTGCGACATCCTAAAAGGTCAACAGAGGTCAAATCGTGATTTGCCGATGTTGAGGGGCAAAACGGTCATTATGCACTGGGGTTCTAAAAAATGGTTTTTCAGATCATAGTGTTCAGTTTCAGAAACTGAGTCGATCGGTCCGATCTGATCGGCGATCGGAGTTACGATGAAGTCGTGGTGATGGGGATGAACCGAATGTTCATCCGTTGGACCCGGGCCCGTTGGGCCGGTCCAAGTCCTTCACTTAGTCTATTTAATTAAGACTAGACTTCATTAATCCATACTTGATACAACTCTTAACCTAACCCTAAGCACATAGCGCCGCCCCTTCTCTTCCTCAAGCCTCACGCCGCCGCCGTGCGCCACCCGCCTCCGCCGCCGCCGGAAAATTGTTTCCGGCCTAGTTTTTCGAGGAGAATCCGTTGGCAATAAAATCCTTCAGCCTTCTAGTGCAGGTTGATTGGAGGGAGATCAATTCCGGTCGTGGACCTGATTGACGGATCTACCGCCACCTACCGTGAAGAGCCGGCGTTCTTGTAATTCTGGTTGGAGTCAGGCACAAGTTGCCAGCAATGTATTCCTTTAAAACACCCTATGAATGTCATAGAACTTTTTTGTATTAACGTATTGATCGTCTCCCGGCACATGTTTATTTTTGTTCTTCCGCTGCCCCGCCGGGAGGCGTGATCCGGATCCCAACAGTGGTATCAGAGCCATGGTTTTCGGATCTGATCAATACATTATGCCTTATTTTATCTAATCCTTAATTTTTCAGATTGAAAATCGAAACTTTGAAGCTGGCCGCCGGCCGCCGCCATGGGCGGCGGCGCTCCACCCGACTCCATGGCCGCATGCGCGCGCGCAGCCTCGCTCATCGCACGCGACATCCACGCTTGATGGTCGAACGATGATGCGCCTCTCCTTTGTGCTACGATGGTCGAGACGTTGCACTGCTGGTCACGCACGCTGGCCGTGCGTTGGCCGGGCGGCGCTGCCTCTCTCGTCACGCGCGAGGGCGCGATTGGTCACTTGCCCTAAAGCCAACTACTCATCAGACGCAGTCCCGGATTATGTGGTATTTCCTCAGTATATGTTTGGATCTTTGGTGAGACCTAGGCTCTTTTGCTTGCGCAACGGCACCCGTGTTGTCGCAGTACACCGGGACTGGACCAACTCCATTAGGAATGACGCCCAACTCTTGGACGAAATTCCTTATCCAAACCGCCTCCTTAGCAGCAGCTGATGCTGTGATGTACTCAGCCTCAGTGGTTGAATCCACGATGGTGTCTTGCTAGGAACTCTTCCAAGAGACAGCACCACCATTGAGCATGAATACAAATCCAGAGGTAGACTTCGTGTTAGAGTAGATGCCCAACTAGCCAACTTGTGGCGTGTGGGTTCAGAGACTCTTGTATATGACAATCTTTATATATGATATTCGCATTTATTCATATGGCATTCTTTACTTTCATTGTGTGTATGATGATTTACAATTGCGTTGAGTAAAGACCTAGAATATACTAAATTGTATGTTAGATGTGATAGTGGGTATGACGGCTATCATGAAATACATCTAAT
Source organism: Dorcoceras hygrometricum (assembly GCA_001598015.1). NCBI lineage: Eukaryota > Viridiplantae > Streptophyta > Magnoliopsida > Lamiales > Gesneriaceae > Dorcoceras > Dorcoceras hygrometricum. Next base: position 58,900 of record KV013399.1, read on the forward strand.
AGTCACTGTGTATTCAGAATTTGTTCCTAGTTGATTGGGCCGTCAAAATGAGGATAAGGCCGCCCGAGTTCGAGACTAGTATCTGCGATGCGAAGTACCATGTTTCATTGGTAGGGAACATTGTGATGTTCTGAGCATGCAGATAGATAGTGACCTGGTGATCTATCGAACTACCCTCGTTCGGACTTTCCAAGTGGTTACCATTTGTCGAGTGGATAAGTCCGAGGTCTTGGTTGTACTGATTAGTCCTCACGACTCGAGACGTCATTGAGACTCTACATGATAGGCGTCTCACTTTGACCCGTTTGCCGACTCACTTGGGGTCATAAGGCGTCGGGATTGGGTAAGACCCCGATGCGTGTAGGAGTCGATGCATCGTTGTCGAGGATTCACCGCTCGCAGACATGCGTGGATATCCTATGCTATCTGAGGGGATAATAGTGTATAAATATCTGGCCAGAGTACTAGAAGTGTTTTAGGTAAATGTGTTTACCTAGTTGCACTCGCGATGTCACTATTCGA
>KV013400.1:0-15310 GCA_001598015.1 Dorcoceras hygrometricum
TACTAGATCTGTTTCTGGTGCTCTTTGTATTTTATATGTTCAAGAACAACGAGCTATTGCAGCTCATCGGCAGCGCGCAAAATTTTCAATGGTTATCAAACAGCGCCTGCTGATCTTGTAATCCTATTTCCAGGGACCAACAAATTAGCCCGCCAATATATATTTAGTTCTTTCATTAAATAAATGCATAGTCATATACTTAAAATAGTACATTTATAATAAAATATATTTATGGATTTATACATTTTCTCCTCCGATCAAGAATTGTTTCAGGTGTCTGGCCCACTAATTCTAAACCCAAAAGCCTAGAATTAACCTTAAAATGAAACTTAACCCTAAACATGACTTGACCCATTAAAATTTAAAATTAAACTTTAAAAATTTATAAAATACTCGGTCCTTCACTTTAGAATCAACATTGAAATTTGAAAAAATAAAAGTCACATTGACCAAAAATCCATAACTCAAATAAATTCTAAAAATGTTGGAAAACATACTTCAAATATACTTAAACATAAAATAAAGTCATCCATGAACTTTGTCAGCCTCTAAGACTCGAAATCTCAATTTTTCACAAAAATGACTCGACGAGGCTCACTTCGAGCTACAAACGGTAAAAATCATTAAAAATCCAATTCTTAACCGAATCACTCCCTGTTTCAACCCAAGTTACTCTAACTCAATATACTAGTCAATGAAACAAACTAGACACAAAAAAGATTCAATACGTGACCAACCCAATGCTCGTAATGACACTACTCGTGCGCAGACTGCAACCAGGACACGTGCTAGCCATAAAACTCATAACTAGTTCGTTCCTTGACCAAATCGCTCCCTGTTTAGACCTGCGTGACCCTAACTCAATGGGATATCTCCTAAAATCAACCTTGACCATACATACTGCATAGAGCGACTTACCTGACCCCAACAACTCTACTATCGCGCACAGACAACAAGCCAGGACACGTGCTGATCATAAAATTCACAACTAATTCATTTCTTGATCAAATCACTCCTCATTTGGATCCACGTGACCCTAACGCGATGTAATAACTACTGGTACCACCCTTGGACCGAACCCCAGCCTTATTAACCACCCATGACCGAAACTTCACAAGAAACAATTCAAAATGCAGGGTTAAAAAATCGTGATGCATGCATGAATGGTAAACAATAAACGTAGATCTAATAAAGTTACATACAAATGCAATCATTATCTAAAAACAGTGTAATATGATTTAAAATGGTGAGAAAAAATGGAGAGTAGAACATGCCCTTTTGAAGAACTATGCAGTCTAAGCGTTACTGGAGCGGATGACAAGAGATGGGACGATCAACCTTTGAAATCTCCAAGAAACCTTGAGAAAGAAATCAATGAGCCTTGCCAAGGGGAGGGGGACGGCTAGAGTGAGGGAGGGAGGAGAGTGGCTAGGGTCTTTTGAATGTTTTTGGGTTGAAAGAAAATTATTAGCGTCCCAAAAGACTCCTCCAAGAGTTTTAATTAGGAAAAGATTAAAAGAGCTTTCTCTCTCTAGCCCTACCACTTAAAAATTTTAATTAAAATCAAACTTAAACATATGAACTCTTAATTTTCGTAACATTAATTCCCCTAAGTTTTAAATGTAGTAAATCTCATTAAAATAGCCCGTATAGGCGAAAAACGGGTACCCCTTGGAATATATATATAAAAATCCTATTTTTCATAAATACTGCTTAAAATAATAAATTTTTGGCTTTTAAAATCTGAGAGGGCTTAAAAATTTCAAATAAATTTTCATCTCGGTCGTCCCTAGTCTCATCCACGCGTCCGGAACTCAAATAGGCTAAAAGAACATGCCATGTACATCGTGAAACATTAAAATTATCATTTAATCACATAAAATGACACATAATTTTCTAAAAACAATTTTCCCCCTAGTCATGCACTCATTTTCACGTAATCAGGATTTCTGGGCGTTACAGTTGCTCAAATCCAAAATGTAAAACAGAATAACGCACAACACAAGCTCTGGGAAGACATTGGTGAAACCAGCTCGGATATGAGCACTTTCTAGTATGTGAGATTTTATTGTTGAGAGATTGAGCACACACTGTAATCTCACACACGATTCATTCATATATTCGAGAGTTGAGCGAAACAGAAAATTGAGTAAATAAAATCTGAAACTCTCCATTGTAGTATTTGGACAGAAACGTTAAACAAGTCTACATTGTCTTTCGCACTGAGACATTAAAGAAGTGTATGTAGTCTTTCTCACTGAGACGTGAAAGAAGTGAAGTTAACACTCGCAGCTTGCGGGCTGGTGTGCAGTGGTGGCTAGGAGTTCTTGCGGCTGCTGGTCGTAGGATCAGGTTGCAGCGGGGGCCGCTGTAATCAAAGTCTTCTAGTGGATCCTTCCCGATTGCGGAAGAAGGGGAAACATAGGAGATTCAGCTCTGAACTTCCATAAACAAATTTCAGCGTATCATTTTACAGCTTTATGCGTTTACATTCATACACATTACTTATTTAACAACTGCGTTAAACAAAACCATTAATGATTTTTCGACTATAAGAGTTCAGTTTGAGTTATTTCGCATGATTTTATCTCATTAATCAATCTGTATCTCGATGCACTTAAGTTCAAGAACACTGAGTTATTGCAACTCAAGTTTCAACTTACCATATTGCATGTGTGTCGGACCTTGCAGAGCAGCTGGCAGTACACCCATACAATCCGGTTCCAAGTTGCGTGCTGCTTTTGTATCTTTAAAAAATTTTAAAATTGCACGTAACTTAAGGGTTCGATGTCTTAGACTTCGCGAGAGCCTATGTGAGTTGTGTGAGATTTTAAAATTGCACGTAACTTAAGGGTTCGATGTCTTAGACTTCGCGAGAGCCTATGTGAGTTGTGTGAGAACTCATGGACACCCCCATTTTCGATCCGAACAGTTATTAAATGGGTCTTTAGGAACATACTATATGAAAATTAAAACGGTGTAAGAAACAAGGCCAGATTAGTAGCACAAGGTTACAGACAAGAAGAATGGGTATATTTTGAAGAATCTTTCTCACCAGTAGCAAGATTAGAAGTCATTCGCATATTTCTTGCATATGCTGCATTTAAAAACTTAAAGTCTATCAAATGGATGTTAAAAGTGCATTCTTAAACAACATCCTAAATGAGGAATTGTATGTAGCACAGCCTCCTGGCTTCATAGATCATACCAGACCAGATTATGTATAAACTGGATAAAGCTCTGTATGGCCTAAAACAAGCAATGAGAGCTTGGTATGATATTGATCATGATTCTATTATTGGTTCAGTAAATAAGAAGTTGTTGAAATTTGTTAAGAATGATCACGTCTTACTGGTCCAAATTTATGTTGATGATATCATCTTTGGCTTGACTAATCCTAATGTGTGACAAATTTTCCAAGATGATGCAGGATAAATTCGAGATGAGCATGATGGGTGAGCTGAAATTTTTCCTTGGATTACAAGTGAAGCAGCTTGAAGAAGGAATTTTCATCAATCAATCAAATACACGAAGGAACTTCTAAAGAAGTTTGGGATGAAAAAATGCTCTTCAGCAGCTGCTCCGATGACTGCTTCGATCAAGCTACACACTTTGTATCGTGGGATGATTGGACCACTTCTGTATCTAACAGCGAGCAGACCGGACATTTTGTCCGCGGTCTGTATGTGCGCACGTTTCCAAGCTGATCCAAAACAATCTCATTTCATTGTTGTGTAACGCATTTTAAAATATTTAAAGGGCACTCAGAACGTGGGTCTTTGGTATCCCAAAGACTCAAGTTTCAATTTAATTGGTTACTCAGATGCAGATTACGCAGGTTGTAAGATTGATCGGCGTAGCACAAGTGGAACTTGTCAGATCTTGGGTGACAAATTAATATCCTGTTTAGCAAGAAGCAGACATCAATCGCAACGTCCACAGCTGAGGCAGAGTACTTAGCAGCTGGGAGCTTCTGTGCTCAGACCTTATGGATTCAACAACAACTTAGGGACTACGGAGTTGATGCAGCCGAAACACCCATCTTCTGCGAAAACACAAGTGCGATTGCCATCTCTCAAAATCTATGCTGCATTCACGGACCAAACATATTGACTTAAGGAATTATTTCATAAGAGACCATGTGCTGAAAAAGGACGTTCGGGTGGAGCATGTTCCAAAAGATCAGCAAGTAGCTGATATCTTCACGAAACCTCTATCAGACGTTAAGTTCTCTTATTTTAGAAATGTTTTAGGTCTCTTGGATATGTCTTAGCCCTTTTTCTGTGTGTTTTTGTTCAGGGGAAACTAAGGAATTCAAACAAATAAGGCAACATTCTACTGATTGTCTCCGAGCTGATCTGACACAGCTTAGGGACAAATACAGTCAGATCTTATCAAGGTGTTTGAACTAATGTTTCCGTGTTGATACAGTAAAATCAAACGATTGAAATCTTTTCATCTTTTCAAATCATTTTAAATCGGACGGTCATTCTCTAAGTAATTTCAGAAGTTTTAAAATCTTAGAATGACTCATGTCCACTATACTCTTTTCTCTCATCGTTCGAACACGTCAAACTGTCGCCCCTTCCAAAACATCTTATTTTCAAAAACCGAAAAACCTCGTGCTGTATTAATGGGGAGTTTTGTTTTAAATATTAAGGGGAAGACAAGATTTCAAAACCCTTTTTGATTTCCACAAAAAGGGGGAGAAATATTTGAAATCTGTTATTTGTGCTTCTGTTATCCAGGTTTTGTGTTAATCAAAAAAGGAAAGATTGTTGGATCTGTATAACAGATTACATCTGGATTTTGATGAACACAGAACATGTTCGTCTATTTCTAACGATCTAATTAAGTTCACATGTCTAAGTTGATTCTGATCAGAAGCGAGCAGGTTTAGATCAGTTGTGAAGCGAAGAAGAGCACTGTAGCTGATCAGCTGCTAACCGAAGAAGTACACTATAGCAGATCACATGCGAACTGAAGAAGAGCACTGTAGCAGATCAGCTGCTAACCGAAGAAGTACACTGTAGCAGATCAGCTACGAGCCGAATAAGAGAACTCTAGCAGATCAGAAGTGAGCTGGAGCATCAGCTTAGAGATGAAGCAATGCGATGTAACAAAAAGAATAAGCACATAGCAAGAGAAGCTTAGACGAGGAAATAAAATCAGCCCAGAAGACACCAGCTTAGAGCAGTTCAGAGCATAGAGAGCAACTTAGACGCCAAAGCTGGAACAGCTGTGGACGCCCAAGCTGGTACAGTACAGAACGACTAGGCCGAAATAGCTCAGAACTGTACAGTACAGGACGAAATAGCTCAGAGCTGTACGAAGCAGATCAAAGCTATACAGTACATGTCGGAACAGCTCAGAGCAGAATAGTGAAGAAACGAAGCAGCTCATAGCTGAACAAGCTGGAACAACATAGAACAGATCATGAAGGAAAAGCTTAGAGCAGTTTAGAGCAGATGAGAAATGCAGAAACAACTCAAGAGTAGAAAGACTCGGCCTAGCACAGTTTAGAACAGATCAGCTCGTAGAAGTCTTGAGAAGAAGCGTAGAAACTGTTCAGAGCGAAACAAATTAGAAGCAAAGAGCATATCAAAGGACCGGCTCAGGGACCAGCTCAGAGGTAAAACGCAGATATCAGGCCAGAGCTGGTCAAGCAAACCTTTTCGTATATATCACTACAGATTCAATACAAACGAGGCAAATCGGCACTGTTCAAGCTAAAAGAATCTCTGAAATTCACCTGAATTAATAGAGCCATTGAACGATATAAGTGTTGGAGAAGCGGCGGCTAGCGACGGTGGCAGGAGGAGACCGAGAGTGGATGGGAGGGGAGACGAGAGTTATGATTCAATAATCAAGTGGGGTTTTTCCTTTCTCAATTTTGAAAGTGTCTCCTCATTGCCATATTTATAGATGGAGGGATAGAGTTTGAGTTGAACAAAACAGTGAACATATCTATATATGGCAGGTTTACTCTCATTACCTAAATATGGAAGTCCTACTCCCTTAGCTACTTTTAGGAAGTCATACTCCCAACCTTCCTCCTACTATACTCAACACTTTGAGTACCATATCCGTATGAGAATTGGAAAACTAGTACTTGTGTGACCCTCAATGGTTAACAGATACAGCTAGCCGTGGGCTCACAACTCTTTGTGACTCCGAAAATATATTTTCGGACTTACCCATCAGATCATGGTAAAGCTTCTAGCAACATCGTCCCATGATCCCCTAGGTATCACTGATAGTGCCTACAAGAACCAGTTGATCAAGGTTAGCATATGGTACTGTCCTTTCATCTCAAATATCCCGACCGAATCAACGACCATTGGTAAATCGAGAGTCGCTAGAGATTCGATAGCCATGCATACATCTTGGAAATCAAATAGCGACATCGCATGTGCTATTAGGTAAACCCATTTGCCTAAAGCACATCTAGTACTTTGGACAGAGATTTATCACACTATTATCTCCTTAGATAGCATATGATATCCACGTACAAGGACGACCGTTGAATCCTCGACAACGAAGCATCGACTCCTACATGCATCGGGACCTCATCCATTCCCGCCACCTGCTGACCCCAATGGAGTCAGTAAATGGGTAAAAGTGAGGCACCTATCATGTAGAGTCTCATTGACGTTTTGAGTAGTAAGGACTAATCTGTACAACCAAGACCTCGGACTTAATCCACCCGAAAAATGATAACCACTTAAAAATTCCAAACGAGAGTAGTTCGATAGGTCACCAAGTGAAACGAACCAGATTCTAGAATTTTTTTTAAAAACATGTGCGAAGCATAAACTTAAATATAACGAATGGCTAGTTCCCTTCTAAAACGTTTCTAAATCATTTTCTCAAAATACTTTAAGCATAAATAGAGGAATATTTGAAAACGTTAAAAACATCCAACATAATAAAATCCTCGAGTAAAAGCATACTGAAAACCAACATGTTTAAAAAACTAGTATCTAAAACTGTAACATGACAAAACTAAGTAAAAAGGCGGTCACGGGGCACTGCTGCAACAGGCGCTCAGAGGTCCTCACCGCCAGTCGGAATATACTCATCGACAGGATCATCACCTGCACCATTTAAACCTAGTGAGCCTAGAGGCTCAGCATGCTCTATCGTAATACATAACAAAGTACATACTAATAAAATCGCATGCAAGCACACACTTGTACTAAAATAGCGTTAAAAAAAACATGAATGCGTGCATGATCTTAAAACATTTCATCCTGCAATCATATCATAACATATCATATAACATATAAGGCATGGCATCGTAATCCTGAAAAGAAAGCATATGAGTCATATCAATGGATGTGAGCAACGTGTGACTGATCAGTCGTAATAACCAACGTACGTGGCGGTGTGGTTCACCCGACCTTACCTCGGGATCCCTATATGTCACACCTCCTAAAAAATGCCACTTCACCCCGATGTTACTCGAGGATCCATAGGCCCTGAAATCCTAAAATCCCGAAAACAGGGGATGCCCGTGCCCGGCTACCCGGTTAACTCCCATCGTAGACTTTGCCACATCACTTCAATTCCTCGGATTTTTAACTTAAAAAGGACATGCCTGATCGTTTCATAAAATCTCATGATGTGTGAATTTTCTTAAAATCATGCAACTTAAAAGCTTAGCTCGTCAATGTATAATTAATCTTTTCCTTTAAAACATTTTCGTACATAGAATACTACATATATGATTAATTATACATTTACGGGCTTCTACATTTTTTTACTTCGGTCAGGGATTGATCCCGAGGCCTGGATCGCTACTACTAGACTAAACGTCGCTCCAAACTCGGCCGATGAAACGAATGTTCACCACGTTTTCCCATTTTTGCCTGATTTTAATTAAATAATGACTTATAAAAATCAAGGATAATTTTGACCAATTAAAATAAATTTTGACTTCTAAAAATCATTTTGAGACTTATAAAAATCGATTTTGACCTTTAAAAGCAATTTAAATCAATTTTGACCTCAAAAGCCGTTTTTGACCAAAATACCGATTTTGACCAAATTAAATTCCAAAAATCGATTTTGACTTCAATTAAAATCCTAAAGCCCTAATTTTGAAAAAAAACATAAAATTAGACATAACTTAAATTATTTTAAAAAATTTGACTCAATTTTGACTTCTGGCTAATTTCCTTAAAATTGGACATTTTGACACATTAATTAAAATAACAAGTCCCTAAATAAAATAACTTGGACCGATTTTAAAACATTTGACTCGAGACTCGAAGAACCAATTCGGTCCAACAAAACCAGCCGGTTCAATTGAACCGAACCCATCCAAAAGTAAACCCTAAACCGGACACACACACGCACACACCAGCGGAACACGCGAGCAGCGTCCAGTCTTCACGATCGTTCTCCCCGCTCCAGACACCACTGCCAGAACCCTTCCGGCTGGACCACTCCCAGGTCCAGACGGTTCCAACGAGACCAACCTTGGCTCAAACCGTTGGCTAACCAGGGAGAACTGGTCGATGCAAGTAGACGCTCCAGCCATGATGCTCCGTCCTGACCACCTGCTGGTCTTCACGTTCTTTCTCCCTTATCCTACCATCAATGCCGGAGTCCTTACGACTGGACCACCCCCAGGTCCAGACAGTTTTAACGAGACAAACCATGTCCCAAACCATGGGCTAACCAGGGAGAACTGATCGAGGGAAGTGGGAGCATCAGCCATGCAGCGCGACGCATTACCTCGACCTCTATGGCTTTCCCTGGTTCACCCGACCACTTAGCCACCTTCCTAACTCGATCTAGACCCCCATGAGTCTCATAGGAACCCCTAAAACCGAGCCAATACCCTTGGAAATCGCCCTGCCTTAAGTCTTAAAAGAAGGAAGCGAAACATGTCAAGAAACGTGAAGTGCATGCATGAGATATGATCATAGATGTATAGATCTGAAATATTCACCACGAATTAATGCATAATTTTCCTAAAAACAGATTATTATGATTTAGCGAGAAAATGGATTGATATCACATGCCTGGGTTGAAGAAAAAGTTGATCTGCGAGGTACGGACGTTGTAGACGCGAGATCGGGGCGCAACCGGCCTTGGATCACCAAGCTCCTTCAATGGCTGATTGGTTTCGAAATTTTGTGTGTTTGTGAGGGAGGGGGACGGCTGGTGTGTATGTAGAGGAGGCTAGGGTATGTTTAACTAGTGTTTAAGAAATAATTAAAATGATTATTATGACCCCTACTAATTTAAATTTAGAAAATACAAGCTTGCCCCTCTAATAAATTAAAAAGGTGTTTAAAACTTAGATTTGGGCTTTAATGGATGCATAATTTCGAAATCTAGGCCTCCTCAAAATTTAAAATTCCTTAAAACTCATATATCAGCCCGTATAGGCGAAAAACGGGTTCCTCTCCAAAATAAATCATAAAAACTCTAATTTTCATAAATTGTTGCTTAAAATAGAATAAATTAATTCTTAAAATTCCATAACTTAAAATCTCAATTTATTTTCATTCCGGTCGACCCTAATCTCGTCCACGCGTCCGTAGCTCAAGCAGGCTGAAAAATAGCACATGCATACCATGCAGCGTAAAATCATAAATAAATCACACAATAAGGCATGTAATCATCTAAAAATATTTGTCCCTAGTCATGCACTCATTTCTACGTAGTCAGGAAATTCTAAGCGTTACACCAAGTCACTATCCATATGCATGCTCAGAACATCTCTATGTCCCTACCAATGAAATGTGGTACTTTGCATCACAGATGCTAGTCTCAAGCTCGGGTGACCCTTATCCTCTTTTGGATGGTCCAATCGACTAGGAACTCATTTAGAACACACAATGACTATTAGATGTGTTTCATGATAACCATCAAATCCACTATCACATCTAACATACACTATAGTGCATTCAAGGTCTTTATCCAACAAGTTTGTAATAATAATAATGAAGATAAAGAATGTCATAAAATAATGCGAACTTCACAAAATAAAGATCCTTTTACATAGAGCAACAAAACAAAACCCACATGCCACAAGTTGGCTAGCTGGACACCTACTCTAACAATAAGAAGAGAGAACTTTCTGTTAAGGTTGAAGATCAGATTGTAAGGCTCTAGTTGCAGCAAAATGGACAGAGAGATATTTTTGAGAAATTCAAAGGTTTCCAATTCGGTGTAAGATGCTACTGGACTCTGCAAATAGAAGTCAACACTGTGGAGAGCATTTAATGGAACACACTTTCATCCTCGATTGAAGTGAAGTGTATCTACCGGGTCATTTATTGACCTTTTGAAGTAGAAGATGATATATATATATTTCTTGAGCAACAATCTTCCAACGATTCTTCCAAGCATTCAGAAATCACAGTGTCAACAAATAGTGAAAGACGAACTGTGCAGAAACGAATTCAAAACGCCTACTGTGTGCAGAGACGAATTCAAAACGCCTACTGTTCATCTTATTCCTCACTACAACTCCGCTCTCAAAAGCTTAAACTTCATATTTTCTGAGTTGTAATCATTCTGCAGTTGTGTGTATCGTGTCAAGCTTAGGTATCTTAGAGCGAGCAGTTTTACTTGTATCGTTACAGATTCTGTGTCTGTAACAATTTGGTATTGTAGGAGTTCTCACAGCTTGCGAGCTGTTAGATCCGGTTGTACAGACGCTGTAATAATCAAATCTTCTAGTGGAAATCCTTCCTGAAAATTTTTGTTACTCAAGACAACAGAAACACTGAGATTCTCCGAGCTGGTAACTCAGCTCGGAGATAAGCCGAGAGCTTGCAAAATATTTTAAAGAAAGTTTTTTTTAACAAAATCGAAAGGAGTTCACTCACCCCCCTCTCTGAACTCCCGAGCTGTTTTTACAATCCTTTTCGATCCCAACACTTCAGAACTATAATAGTATCCCTATTTTATAAATCAAAAAAATTGTCAATCCAAGGACAATTATTTTTAAAATAAAGGATCGTTAAGTATAGTAGTTATTAATTGTGTTGAGTTAAGGGTGCATGGGTGAGAGAAGTATTGGGATGGGTGACCTTCTGAGAAGCTCTCGTACGTTAAGCTGCTACCGTTGCGTCTCTTGATCTGATTGGCCAGATGGCTGTAAAATTGAGACGCCATATTTTAAACGATAAAATTATCTCTGCGCTGAACCATTATAAGGAAATAAAGTTGTACATTGACTAACAGCTATAATTTTGACCTAGTAATAAGCGCTTGATCCTAACAATTGGTATCAAAGTGAGGTCAAGGGTTCGAGTCTCCCAATAAACATTTTATATACTTCTTGAGGCGGTTGTTGAGTTAAGCGTGCATGAGTGAGAGAAGTACTGGTATGGATGACCTCCTGGGAAGCTCTCATATGTCAAGCTGCTGATGTTGGCGTCGCTTGATCTGGTTGGCCATATGAGCTGTAAAAGTGAGACGTCGGATCTTAACAGGTAATATATCTCTATTGGGGATATGACTGGTGGTCGGAAAATGGTAAGACTGGTCTCTAAGGAAAATGAGACAACACCAGCAGTTAAACACACACATTCCTGAATTCATGGGCCTAACAACCCAATCCAAACGCACATAATAGATGCACTCTGCCCTACCACATTAATTATAAGGAAATAAAGTTGTACCTTGGCTAATAACTATAACTTTTGACCTAGTGGTAAATGTTTAATCCTAACAAACTAATAATACAAAGATTGGGGAACCTCAATTAATTGAATAATAAAAACATGAACAAAGCTTAAACACCATTACCCGACCCTACACCAGCGAAAAACGCTTAATTGTCAACCTTTGAATACAACTCAAACAAAAAATATCAGTCTTACCCTTCCCCTACCACCAGCCTTATTCCCAATAGAGATAATATTATCCGTTAAAATCTGAGGTCACACTTTTATAGCCTACCTAACCAAGCAGAGTAAGCGGCGCAACGTCGGCATCTTGACGTAATTGATCTTCCCATGAGGTCACTCATTCCAGTACCCATGCATGCTTAACCCAACATAATATTTCATATCAAGTTAAAATACACATGAGACGTCGAATTGATACATAGACTTTTACAAATGGTTTATCTTAGTCTAATTGATCTTAGTAGATAACGAATACAAAATATTTTGATCTAGAAACCATTTACTACTTAACAAATTGATACAGTGATATTTACAAATGACTTACTATATAGTACATATGGCTCTATCATTTTTCTTAAAACGTACAATAGTATTTATATAATTTATATATCAATCTGCTATTTATAAATATATAAAATATTAACTTTGTTTCTGGTAGAAAAATAATATTTGATGTCTTGAATAAATCTATACTATATAAGCCACAGCTTCTTTTTATATGAACAAATTACACCGAAATACAATTAAAGTAAAACTTCAGAAGTATAATTGATTCAATCCGAGGAAATTATTTTAAAAATAAAGGATCGTTAGTAGTTATTAATTAATCAATACAAAGATTGGGAACCTCAATTATTTGAATAATAGAAACATGAACAAAGCTTAAATACCATTCCCCGACCCTAAAATACCATTCCCCGACCCTACACCAGCGGAAAAAACGCTTAATTGTCAACCTCTGAATAAAACTCAAACAAAAACATGTGAAAAAGAGAAGAACATTTCACCTCCCATTGTTCTCTGTGTAATTCAATCTCTTCTCCAAGGAAAGGAAATTGAATCCAAGAATCTATTTCCTCTCCATTAAACACAATACAAACAATTGATAACAATGGGTTGTGGGGAATCGAAGCATGCTGTTGCAACAGCAAATACCACTACTGTTACCAAAAGCAAGAGCAAAAGATCAGATTCCAACATCCCTCCACCCCTGCAAAATGCCTCCAATGAACCCGTAAATGCAAAGGAAAATGAAATCCCAGATGCTATATCCATCAAAAAAGAAGCTGAGAGTAATGGGAAGGAAAACACCGATATCGAAAATGGAGAATCCGAGGAACTGGGAGAAGGAAACCCGAAGACGAAAGAAGGAGATGCAGCAGGTGGTGAAGAAGAACAGAAACCCATCTCATGCGATCATGGAGAAGAAGAAGAATTCATCGAACCACTAGCTTCTTCGGAATCTGGAGAGGATGATTCCGCCACGAAAAATGGTTTGCGTATTTCGAATAACTTATTAGGGTTTTTATGCGACAATATTTTTTTATCTTACAATTTATACGTTGCATGGGGATTCAATTATTATATATATAACAATATCAAGCATTGTTTTTGTATTAAGTCCTTGAGGAGTTTGTTGTTTCTTGTTCGCAAGTGGCTACAAATTCAATTGATGAGAACAAAGCGTCTACCTCTGCAGGAGAAGAGAAGATTCTTATTACAGAAACGGTAATATCTTTCCTAGTTAGTATCAATTGTAACAAATTCACAAGACTAAAAAAATAGCATAAAATTACTAAAATCTCGACTTAAATTTTGATTAGATTTAAGAGATTTGTGCATGCCCGTGACTTATCAGGGTTCATTTCATGTTGATGTTGTAGGAAAGTGTTAATGCGACCTCGACGACCGATACGAAGGCAAACTGAAGAAAGCGCTAATGCTTTCATTGAGAGGACTTATAAAGGGCGATTTCAATCTTTACATAAGCTCGTCTGGTGGCAAAGAATGTTCCCTAACAAATATTTTCATTAAAATTTTCTTTATTTATCTAATAAACTTTAATTTATTCTACAACACTGCAACTTGCAAAGATATAATTCATACGACTTGAGTTAACGTACAAATTGAATATATGAGTTATTTCCCTATACAAGTATAGTGTTATTTTCCGCTCTATATATTATACTCTACTTACAAAATAATATTAAATGGTGTGTTGGCGAATATGGACAAATCGTCATATATGTATATACACATATATATGTACAAAAATACTTTGCACATCAAAATAAAAAAAAAATATTTTCGGCACTAATTTGTGATTTTTTATTTTAGTATCTTTTAATCGGTCGATGTGATACTGGAATTGATGATGTAAAACTAAAAAAATTATTACATGTCAATATGAAATATCTGAACCATATCAATCCCCCAACGCAAAAGACTTTAACTGGAAAGAAAAAAAATTAAAATGCAAGTTCATTGATTATAAATTGACGATAACTTGGTTCCTCAAACGAAATTGTTTTGTGCACTCAGTGTATGTATTCCATGCACTCAGTATATATATGTATTCCATGAATCTTTGATTAAAAAAAACGACTAGATTTGATCGTATATATATCGTTCGATATGAAAAATAATTTGAACTAGAAACGCTAAGTGTTTCGTAGACTATTCACACTCATTAAAGGGCAGTTAGGGTTTGTTTAAAATTTACTTTATCATATTATCAAAGTTGAATATATTTTTAGGTATTGGTATAAAAAAATATAATTAAGAAATCTCAAATTCATCTTCTACCAATTAAGTGCTTATGATAATGGATATAAAATTAATCTATTCTTCAAATCGTCTTCCAAATCAAATATATGCTAATCAAATGAATATATTCCATTATAGACGACGTTAATGAATTTTCTGAACTAAACATTAATGCATTTTTAAAGCGTTATGATAAAAACTCAAGTGTGTCCCAAATTTGAGCCTCATATGTGTTTATCTGGGCTATAAAGTTAACCCAACCCACTATAATTTGGGCCGAAAGCCGAAATTTCCACCCATGGCGGGAATCCTTACTCTTTTTCAGCCCATCCATATAAATAAGTTCGTTGGCTCCATATTTTTTCCTTAGACGCGCCTCGTCTTCTCTCCTAAAGTGTTCCTTTATCGAATTGAGAAATCTTTCAAGAATAAAAAATTAAAACCCTCGAATGGCGAAATCCACTCGAGCGAAGTACTCCTCTGACGAATCTGTGTCCAATTCTTCGGAGGAAGAAGATGCTGTGAAAGATCAGCTCAACGATGAGGAAGATGAGGAGGAGCTCGAGGTCGTCGCTCGTACCGCCGATGATTTTGACGACGACGAGGAGAACCCCAACGCCTCTTCTGCTCAAGAAGAAGATGAAGAAGAGGAGGTGCGAAAATTACGCATTTTCCTTGGCTATGTGAAGCGTGGTGTGGTTGTTTGCGTGTGACACTGATGTCTATCTGAGATATGAGTGTTTGAATGAAGAAATCTTGAGAATAAGTAGTTTTTCGCCGTTGTTTTTTTCCTTTTGTTAATGTTTAGTGTGCGGGTTTAGGCGTGTAAACATATGCTTAAAATGTGATTTGGGTACTAAAACACACCAAGCTACGTGCTTTACGCC
>KV013400.1:15831-51670 GCA_001598015.1 Dorcoceras hygrometricum
GTCCACCCTCAGCACCAGTGAAGGTAGGAGGATTCATCCGCTGGAACCTAGCTAGAACCAGCTCCATATAATTAATCTATTGAGTCAGATGCTCCACCTCTTCCTCAGTCTGCCTCGCTCTGCGGCCCAAAAGAACACTAGGTTGATCTACGCCCTCACCCTCATCAATATCCAAAGCTCTCGACTCACCCACTACCTGCCTACCAGCTCTATCTCTTCTCTCAGTGGCATCTACGAGACACTCAAAGGTAAGCACAAAAGCAGGTAAATCAAGTATTCAAGCACACACAAGAGAACAATCACTGTGACTAGACTCGTGTGTGATAGAAAAAGAATAGAGCTCCCAGTTTAAGCTCTAATACTAAAATCTCAGGCCTGGTGCTCATGCTACATAAATAAGCACACAATTAGCAACAAAATGCGGAAGCTTAAAAGGTGGTTAAAATTTTTCTTTGGGCCTGAACAGAAGATACATCTTCAAAATATTCACATACTCAAAATACGGACTTTGATTCAAAAGTCAACAGTAAAAACTCATAATCCACATATGTATATGTTAGATCTATTTTTACAGATCAGAATCTAAGTTTTGAGTCACACAAAATCCGTTACTATTACACTAACGATTTAAATTAAGTGCGCAGGTTGAGCTGAATAGAAAAATGCGATTTCGGAGGCCTAAATGAAGGAATTTGGCCTAAAAGCAGCTTAGGTCACCATGAAGTAGTGAGTCTTGCTCGTTGGACTGTTTCGGAGGGGGTAGCACTGGTCTCATGTGAAAATACGCAAGTTCATCCCGAACCTTGCAAATTCCCCAGCCGGATTATAAAGCCTGCTCAGCAGCGAGAAAGCACTGATAGCATATTGATTGAGAGCAGATAGCAGTGCAGATTGAAGAGTGGATCAAGTTGGAACAGTAAGGGGACGCCCGAGATGGTCCAACATTGGACAACTTAGCTAGTATGGTGAGGGGACGCCCGAGCTGGTCTAGCTAAGGACAACCAGATCACAGAGTGATTCTGTGAAAGAAGAAACCAGCTGGAAAGGAAACCAGCTGGAAAACAAGCTCAGTGCAAACCAGTTCGAAGACCAGCTGGGGAAAAACCAACTCAGCAACCAGCTGATAGAGACCAGCCCAAAGTTCAGCAACCAGCTCAGTCGACAGACCAGCTCATAGCAAAGAAAAAACAGAGGCAAGCTGGTTAAGGTCAAACCAGCTCGACGAACATAACAGAGAGAAGAGCAGAATCTATCAGCAAAGAAATTTGAACTTGAACTTATGCGAAGACAGGTTATTAAAGTTCATATTGATTGTTGTGTTGTCCACATCAGGTACAGATTTGTACAGTGCGCACATGCTCAAAGTATACAAAGCCTGCAGAAGCATTAAATGCAAAGGACACAAAGTACAACTATAGCAGAACTTTTCAGAAGCCTTTACAACGGCTATATGTTTTGTGTCCAACGGATTAAATCTGCACGGAGGCTATATATATAAGATGAGCAGCATAAGATGGAGAGCATAGTGGATATGCAGGAGTATGCAGGAGCCAAAAACAGATTAATCTAGTCTACTGCATAACCCATGAAAGACATCGATAAACCAGCTCGGAGAGGAGCACTTCCAAGTGTGTGAGAAAACAAAAGAAAGAGAGAGCTTACACTGTATATTTCTCACACACAGATTCACTCACATATGAGAGCTGAGAGCTAAATTGTTGAGTTGAGTGAATCAGATCAAATACTTCCACTGTAGTCTTTGGACAGAGACGTTAAACAAATCTAGTTGTTTTTCGCACTGAGACATTAAATAAGTGTGTGTTGTCTTTTTGCACTGAGACGTTAAAGAAGTGTGTGTAGCCTTTCTCACTGAGGCGTAAAATAAGTGAGTTTGTCACACGCAGCTTGCGGGCTGGTATGCAGTGGAGCGGCTAGGAGTTCTTGCGGCTACGGGTCGTAGGAGTGGGTTGCAGTGGGGGCGTTGTAATCAAAGTCTTCTAGTGGATCTCCCGTTGCGGAAGAAGGGGAGATGTAGGAGATTGAGTTTCGAACTTCCATAAACAAATCAGCGTATCTTTCTTTACTGATTTCAGTATTTGCATATTCATGCATTGCATATTTTTCAAATGCATAAAACTGTTTAATCGAGCTTTCGAACTTTAGAGTGCAGTTTGAGTTATTTCCACATGATTATTGTTCATTACTCAATCTGTATCTCGGTGCACAAGTATTCAAGAACACTGAGCTATTGCAGCTCAAGATAAGTTAACCAGATCGTTTGGCTGTGTGTCGAGCTGGTTTCAGCATCCAGCTGGAACCAGCATGTTGAGCGCTTGCTTTGTATCAAGCTGGTTTCAACAACCAGCTGAAACCATTTTGGTTATCGCAACCCGGCTTCAATTCCTCGCTGAATCATGCGTCTTATCATTCGATCTGGTTACACCCTCTAAGTGAAATTTAATATCAAAATAACAAGAATATAGAGGGTAAATCAATCCTAACAAAGTTTCAACTTACCAGATCGCATGTGTGTCGGACCATCTTGCAGAGCAGCTGGAAATACACCCATACAATCCGGTTCCAAGTTGCGTGCTACTTTTGTATCTTTCAAAAATTTTAAAATTGCACGCAACTTAAGGGTTCGATGTCTTAGACTTTGCGAGAGCCTACTTGAGTTGTGTGAGAACTCATGGACACCTCCCATTTTCGATCAACAGGAACTAAATGGGTCTTTAGGAACATTCTAGATGAAAATGAAAACGTACTAAGAAACAAGGCCATATTAGTAGCACAAGGTTACAGACAAGAAGAAGGGATAGATTTTGAAGAATCTTTCGCACCAGTAGCAAGATTAGAAGTCATTCGCATTTTTCTTACATATGCTGCATTTTAAAACTTATATTCTATCAAATGGATGTTAAAGGTGCATTCCTTAAACGACATCCTAAATGAGAAAGTGTATGTAACAGCCTCCCGGCTTCGTAGATCATACCATACCAGATTATGTATATAAAATGGATAAAGCTTTGTATGATCTGAAACAAGCAACGAGAGCTTGGTATGATACTTTGTCCAAATTTTTGATTGATCATGATTTTATTATTGGTTCGGTAGATAAGAAGTTATTTAAATTTGTTAAGAATGATCACGTCTTACTGGTCCAAATTTATGTTGATGACATCATCTTTTGCTCGACTAATCGTAATGTGTGACAAATTTTCCAAGATGATGCAGGATAAGTTCGAGATGAGCATGATGGGGGAGCTGACATTTTTCCTTGGATTACAAGTGAAGCAGCTTGAAGAAGCATTTTTCATCAATCAATCAAAATACACGAAGGAACTTCTAAAGAAGTTTGGGATGGAAAAATGCTCTTCAGCACCTACTCCGATAAGTGCTTCAATCAAGCTAGACAAATATGAAGCTGGTACTACCGTAGAGGTAACTTTGTATCACGGGATGATTGGACCACTTCTGTATCTAACAGCGAGCAGACCGGATATTATGTTCGCGGTCTGTATGTGCGCATGTTTCCAAGCTGATCCAAAACAATCTCATTTCATTGTTGTTAAATGTATTTTAAAATATTTAAAGGGCACTCAGAACGTGGGTCTTTGATATCCCAAAGACTCAAGTTTCAATTTAATTGGTTACTCAGATGCAGATTACGCAGGTTGTAAGATTGATCGGCGTAGCACAAGTGGAACTTGTCAGATCTTGGGTGACAAATTAATATCCTGTTTAGCAAGAAGCAGACATCAATCGCAACGTCCACAACTGAGGCAGAGTACTTAGCAGCTGGGAGCTGCTGTGCTCAGATCTTATGGATTCAACAACAACTTAGGGACTACGTAGTTGATGCAGCTGAAGCAGACATCTTCTGCGACAACAGAAGTGCGATTGCCATCTCTCAAAATCCTGTGCTGCATTCACGGGCCAAACATATTGACATAAGGAATCATTTCATAAGAGACCATGTGCTGAAAAAGGACGTTCGGGTGGAGCATGTTCGAACAGATCAGCAAGTAGCTGATATCTTCACGAAACCTCTATCAGATGCTAAGTTCTCTTATTTTCGAAATGTTTTAGATCTCTTGGATATGTCTTAGCCCTTTTTCTGTGAGTTTTTGTTCAGGGGAGACTGAGGAATTCAAACAAATAAGGCAACAGTCTACTGATTGTCTCTGAGCTGATTTGATACAGCTTAGGAACAAATACAGTCAGATCTAATCGAGGTGTTTGAACTAATGTTTCCGTGCAGATACAGTAAAATCGAATGATTGAAATCTCTTCATCTTTTCAAATCCTTTTAAATCGGACGGTCATTCTCTAAGTAATTTCATAAGTTTTAAAATCTTAGAATGACTCATGTCCACTATACTCTTTTCTCTCATCGTTCGAACACGTCAAACTGTCGCCCCTTCCAAAATATCTTATTTTCAAAAATTGAAAAACTCCTTTTTGATTTCCAAAATGGGGATTTTTGTTTTAAATATTAAGGGGGAGACAAGATTTCAAAACCCATTTTGATTTCTACGAAAATGGGATAAATATTTGAATTCTGTTATTTGTGCTTCTGTTATCCAGGTTTTGTGTTAATCAAAAAAGGGGAAATTGTTGGATCTGTATAACAGATTACATCTGGATTTTGATGAACACAAAACATTTTTGTCTATTTCTAACGATCTAATTAAGTGCACAGGTCTAAGTTGATTCAAATCGGTAGCGAGCTGGTTCAGATCAACTGTGAACCGAAGAAGAGCACTGTAGCCGATCAGCTGCTAACCGAAGAAGTACACTATAGCAGATCATCTACGAACCGAAGAAGAGCACTGTAGCAGATCAGCTGCTAATCGAAGAAGTACATTGTAGCAGATCAACTGCGAGCCGAAGAAGCGAACTCTAGCAGATCAGAAGCGAGCTGGAGCATATCAGCTCAGAGATGAAGCAATGCGATGTAACAAAAAGAATAAGCACATAGCAAGAGCAGCTTAGACGAGGAAAGAAAATCAGCCCAGAAGACACCAGCTTAGAGCAGTTCAAGAGCATAAAGAGTAGCTTAGACGCCAAAGCTGGAACAGCTGTGGACGCCCAAGCTGGAACAGTACAGAACGACTAAGCCGAAACAGCTCAGAACTGTACAGTACAGGACGAAATAGCTCGGAGCTGTACGAAGCAGATCAAAGCTATACAGTACATGTCGGAATAGCTCAGAGCAGAATAATGAAGAAACGAAGTAACTCATAGCTTAACAAGCTGGAACAGCATAGAACAGACCATGACGGAAAAGCTTAGAGCAGTTTAGAGTAGATGAGAAGTGCAGAAACAACTCAAGAGTAGAAAGACTCAGCCTAGCGCATTTTAGAACAGATAAGCTCAGAGCAGTCTTGAGAAGAAGCGTAGAAATGGTTCAGAGCGAAACAAAGTAAAAGCAAAGAGCATATCAAAGGACCGGCTCAGGGACCAGCTCAGAGGTATAACGCAGATATCAGGCCAGAGCTGGTCAAGAAAACCTTTTCTTATATATCACTACAGATTCAGTACAAACAAGGCAAAGCGGCACAGTTCAAGCTAAAAGAATATCTGAAATTCACCTGAATTAATAGAGTCGTTGAAAGATATAAGTGTTGGAGCAGCGGCGGCTAGCGACGGTGGCGGGAGGAGGCCGAGAGTGGATGGGAGGGGAGAGGAGAGTTATGTTTCAATAATCAAGTGGGGTTTTCCTTTCTCACTTTTGAAAGTGTCTCCTCATTGCCATATTTATAGATGGAGGTATAGAGTTTGAGTTGAACCAAACAGTGAACATTCGGTTCAACTCAAACAGTGAACATTCGTTTCGACTCCCTCGATTGTGGTCTCATCATAATCCCGATCGATGATCAAATATCATCGATGTGCTCAGTTGACAAAATTGATCATTATGATGCAAAATCAAATTTTTGGACCACTAAATCTATATATGGCAGGTTTACTCTCATTACCTAAATATGAAAGTCCTACTCCCTTAGATACTTTTAGGAAGTCATACTCCCAACCTTTCTCCTACTATACTCAACACTTTGAGTACCATATCCGGATGAGAATTGGGAAACCAGTACTTGTGACCCTCAATGGTTCATAAATACAGCTAGCCGTAGGCTCACAACTCTTTGTGACTCCGAAAACATATTTTCGGACTTACCCATCAGATCATGGTAAAACGTCTAGAAACATCATCCCATGATCCCCTAGGTATCACTGATAGTGCCTGCAAGAACCAGTTGGTCAAGGTTAGCGTACGGTACGGTCCTTTCATCTCAAATATCCCGACCGAATCAACGACCATTGGTAAATCGAGAGTTGCTAGAGATTCGATAGCCATGCATACATCTTGGAAATCAAATAGCGACATCGCATGTGCTATTAGGTAAACCCATTTATCTAAAGCACATCTAGTACTCTGGACAGAGATTTATCACACTATTATCTCCTTAGATAGCATAGGATATCCACGCATAAGGACGAGCGATGAATCCTCGACAACGAAGCATCAACTCCTACATGCATCGGGACCTCACCCAATCCCGCCACCTGATGACCCCAATGGAGTCAGTAAATGGGTCAAAGTGAGGCACCTATCATGTAGAGTCTCAATTACGTTTCGAGTAGTAAGGACTAATCTGTACAACCGAAACCTCGGAGTTAATCCACTCGAAAAATGATACCACTTGAAAAGTCCAAACGAGGGTAGTTCAACAGGTCACCATGTCACTATCCATCTGCATGCTCAGAACATCTCTATGTTTCTTATCAATGAAATGTGGTATTTTGCATCACAGATGCTAGTTTCAAGCTCGGGTGGCTCTTATCCTCTTTTGTACGGTCCAATCGACTAGGAACTCGTTTAGAACACACAGTGACTATTAGATGTGTTTCATGATAGCCATCAAATTCACTATCACATGTAACATACACTATAGTACATTTAAGGTCTTTATCCAACAAGTTTGTAATCATAATAATGAAGATAAAGAATGCCATAAAAGAATGTGAACTTCACAAAATAAAGATCGTTTTACATAGAGCAACAAAACAAAACCCACATGCCACAAGTTGGCTAGCTGGACACCTACTCTAACAATAAAAAGAGAGAACTTTCTGTCAAGGTTGAAGATCAGATTGTAAGGCTCTAGTTGCAGAAAAATGGATAGAGAGATATTTTTGAGAAATTCAAAGGTTTCCAATTCGGTGTAAGATGCTATTAGACTCTGCAAATAGAAGTCAACACTGTGGAGAGCATTTAAGGGAACACACTTTCATCCTCGATTGAAGTGAATTGTATCTACCGGGTCATTTATTGACCGTTTGAAGTAGAAGATGATATAATATTTCTTGAGCAGATTTTTGAAGCAGTGAAACAATCTTCCAACGATTCTTCCAAGCATTCAAAAATCACAGTTTCAACAAATAGTGAAAGACAAACTATGCAGAAATGAATTCAAAACACCTACTGTTCATCTTCTTCCTCACTAAAACTCCGCTCTCAAAAGCTTAAACTTCATATTTTTTGAGTTGTAATCATTCTCCAGTTGTGTGTATCTTGTCAAGCTTAGGTATCTTAGAACGAGCAGTTTTACTTGTATCATTACAGATTCTGTGTCTATAACAATTTGGTATTGTAGGAGTTCTCACAGGTATGAGCTATTGGATCGGGTTGTACAGACGCTGTAATAATCAAATCTTCTAGTGGAAATCCTTCTTGAAAAGGAAGAAGCGGAGACTTAGGAGTTTAAACTCCGAACTTCCAGAACAAATTATGTCCCTAATCTGTTACATATTTATGTTATCTGTTCACTATTGTATCGAGTTTCTTCCGCACAGACATTTTTGTACTTCAAGACAACTGAAACACTGAGATTCTCAGAGTTGGTAACTCAGCTCGGATAGTGACCTGGTGATCTATCGAACTACCCTCGTTCGGACTTTCCAAGTGGTTACCATTTGTCGAGTGGATAAGTCCGAGGTCTTGGTTATACTGATTAGTCCTCACGACTCGAAACGTCATTGAGACTCTACATGATAGGCGTCTCACTTTGACTCGTTTGCCGACTCACTTGGGTCATCAGGCGGCGGGATTGGGTGAGACCCCGATGCATGTAGGAGTCGATGCATCGTTGTCGAGGTATTCACCGCTCGCAGACATGCGTGGATATCCTATGCTAGCTGAGGGGATAATAGTGTATAAATCTCTGGCCAGAGTACTAGAAGTGTTTTAGGTAAATGTGTTTACCTAGTTACACTCGCGATGTCACTATTCGATCTCCAAGATGTATGCATAGTTATCGGATCTTTAGCGACTCTCGATTTACCAATGGTCGTTGATCTGATCGGGATATATGGATTGAAAGGACCGTACTGTACGCTAACCACGACCAACTGGTTCTTGCAGGCACTATCAGTTATACCTAGGGGATCATGGGAAGATGTTGCTAGACGTTCTTACCATGATCCGATGGGCAAGTCCGGAATTGTGATTCCGGAGCCGCAATGGTTATGGGCCCACGGCTAGCTGTATCCCTGAACCATTGAGGGTCACACAAGTACTGGATTCGAGATTCCCGCACGGATACTGAGCTCAATGCATTGAGAATGAGAAGAGGATTTTGGGGAGTGCGACTTCCTAAAAGTCAACAGGGGTCAAATCGTGATTTCCCGCTGTTGAGGGGCAAAACGGTCATTTTGCACTGGGGTTCTGAAAAATGGTTTTTCAGATCATAGTATTCCGTTTTGGAAACTGAGTCGATCGGTCCGATCTGATCGGCGATCGGAGTTACGATGAAGTCACGGTGATGGGGATGAACTGAATGTTCATCCGTTGGACCCGGGCCCGTTGGGCCTGTCCAAGTCCATCACTAAGTCTATTTAATATAGACTTAGGAGACTTAATCAACACACTCAAGACTTAACTCTCCTAACCCTAAACCTAAGCTTGGCCGCCGCCCCTTCCCTCCTCTCATAAGCCGCCGCCGCCGCCGCCGCCGCCTTGTGTCGTCGGAAAATTGTTCCGGCCAACTTGACGAGGAGAATCCGTCCACGTCGATCTCGTCAGGCCTTCTAGTGCAGGCTGACGAAGGGTCTCGCATCCGGTCATGGACCTGATTGACGTAGTCTACCGCCATCTATCGTGAAGTGCCGATTTCCTCGAGAAACTGGTCGGAGCCAGGCACGAGTTGCCAGTAAGGTAGCAATCTAAACGCCTTATGAATGTCATAGATTGCATGTTTGTATTGAATTGTATTGATCGTCTCCCGGCCATTTTTGTTCATCCGCTGCCTCGCCGGGAGGCGTGATCCGGATCCGCCGCGGTTCCCCAACATTTCTACCTTTTCTCCAAGCCAGACATGTAATATCGATTCCTTTTCTCACCATTTAAGCCATAGTAAACTGTTTTAATGTTCAATGTATGAATTGTATGTGATTTGTTTAGATCTATGCATAACGTTTGAGATCCATGCATGTTTCATAGTTTTTCAAAACGTATTTGATTCTTTTCTTGTGAAGCTTCGGTCATGGGAGATTCATGGGGCTAGGGTTAGGTCCAAGGGTAGTCTAAATAGTTAGTTCATTGAGTTAGGATCACGTAGGTCCAAACGGGAAGTGATTTGGTCAAAGAATGAATTAGTTATGAATTTTATGATCAGCATGTGTCCTGGCTTGTCGTCTGTGCGCGACAGTAGAGTTGTTGGGATCGGGTAAGCCACTCTATGTATTCTGTGTGGTCAAGGTTGATTTCAAAGGATATCTTATTGAGTTAGGGTCACGTAGGTCCAAACGAAAAGAAATTTGGTCAAGTACTGAATTAGTTATGAATTTTATGGCTAGCACGTGTCCTGGTTGCAGTCTACGCACGGGTAGTAGGTTTGCGGGCGTCGGGTTGGTCTTGTACTGAATCAGTTTTGAGTTTATTTTATTCTAGTGACTAGTATATTGAGTTAAGGTGATATGGGTCGAAATAGGGAGTGATTTGGTTAAAAATTAATTTTTAATGATTTTTACCGTTTTGTCGCTCGAAATGAGCCTCGTCGGGTCATTTTTGTGAAAATTAAGATTTCGAGTCTTAGAGTTTGTCAAAGTTCATGGATGGATTTATTTGATATTTTGAGTATATTTTAAGATATTTTCCAACATTTTTAGAATTTATTTAATTTATGAGATTTTTGGCAATTTTTCATGACAAATTAATGCCTAGAAAATGATTTTTAGCACGTGTGGTTTTTTTTAAATATTCATGGCTGAGGTCGATTAGTCGAGGGTCGAGTCAAAATATTTTAAAGTTGGTCCAAATTATTTTATTGTTGGACCGCTTATTTTAAATTTTAAGTCAATGGTCCAATTTTTAAGAAATTGGACAAATGTTTTAAATTGGGTCAAACTTTTAATTTAACAGGACTTAGTGTTTATTTTATGTTTTTGAAAGTCAAAATTGGAGTCTTTGGATTTTTAATTTAGTCAAAATTGACCATAGTATTTTAATTGATCATTTGAGCTTAAATTGGTCAAAATGGCTTTTGAGTTTTTAACTTAGTCAAAATTGATCCTTGGATTTATTTTAAAGTCAAAATTGGTCAGTTTATTTTAAAGTCAAAATTGACAATGGGATCTTAACCGGGTCAAAATTGGTTAAATTGATTTTTAAAGTCAAAATTAGTCCTTTGATTAAATTAATCAAAATAAGCCTTTGATTTTTAAAGTCAAAATTGAATTAAAAGTAGTCAAAATTGAATTAAAAGTAGTCAAAATTGAAGGTGTTGGGAAATTTTAAAGGTTAACATTTAAGTCATGAGCTAAGTTAAGGTCGATGTTAAGTCTAGAAATAGTGGACCAGGCTCCTGAACCAGTCCTTGACCGAAGTAGAAAATGTAGAAGCCCGTAAATGTATATTTAATTATATATGTAGTATTCTATGTACGCAAATATTTTAAAGGAAATGATTAAATATATATTGACGGGCTAAGCCTTTTAAATTGCATGAATTTAAGAAATGCACGCATCATGAGATTTATGAAACGATCAGGCATGTCTCTTTTTAAGATAAAACCCGATGGATTGAAGTGATGTGGCAAAATTTAATGATGGGAGCTAGCTGGGAGCCGGGTCTGGGGATCCCCTGTTTTAATGTATGATTATGAGCCTACGGATCCATGTGATCACAACATGGTGAAGTGGCAACTATAGATGTGTGACATATAGGGATCCCGACGTAAGGTCGGGTGAACCACATCGCCACGTACGTTGGTTATTTCGACTGATCAGTCACATACACCAGCGGAAAAAACGCTTAATTGTCAACCTTTGAATAAAACTCAAACAAAAACATGTGAAAAAGAGAAGAACATTTCACCTCCCATTGTTCTCTGTGTAATTCAATCTCTTCTCCAAGGAAAGGAAATTGAATCCAAGAATCTATTTCCTCTCCATTAAACACAATACAAACAATTGATAACAATGGGTTGTGGGGAATCGAAGCATGCTGTTGCAACAGCAAATACCACTACTGTTACCAAAAGCAAGAGCAAAAGATCAGATTCCAACATCCCTCCACCCCTGCAAAATGCCTCCAATGAACCCGTAAATGCAAAGGAAAATGAAATCCCAGATGCTATATCCATCAAAAAAGAAGCTGAGAGTAATGGGAAGGAAAACACCGATATCGAAAATGGAGAATCCGAGGAACTGGGAGAAGGAAACCTTAAGACGAAAGAAGGAGATGGAGCAGGTGGTGAAGAAGAACAGAAACCCATCTCATGCGATCATGGAGAAGAAGAAGAATCCATCGAACCCCTAGCTTCTTCGGAATCTGGAGAGGATGATTCCGCCACGAAAAATGGTTTGTGTATTTCGAATAACTTATTAGGGTTTTTATGCGACAATATTTTTTTATCTTACAATTTATACGTTGCATGGGGATTCAATTATTATATATATAACAATATCAAGCATTGATTTTTGTATTAAATCCTTGAGGAGTTTGTTGTTTCTTGTTTGCAAGTGGCTACGAATTCAATTGATGAGAACAAAGCGTCTACCTCTGCAGGAGAAGAGAAGACTCTTATTACAGAAACGGTAATATCTTTCCTAGTTAGTATCAATTGTAACAAATTCACAAGACTAAAAAAATAGCATAAAATTACTAAAATCTCGACTTAAATTTTGATTAGATTTAAGAGATTTGTGCATGCCCGTGACTTATCAGGGTTCATTTCATGTTGATGTTGTAGGAAAGTGTTAATGCGACCTCGACGACCGATACGAAGGCAAACTGAAGAAAGCGCTAATGCTTTCATTGAGAGGACTTATAAAGGGCGATTTCAATCTTTACATAAGCTCGTCTGGTGGCAAAGAATGTTCCCTAACAAATATTTTCATTAAAATTTTCTTTATTTATCTAATAAACTTTAATTTATTCTACAACACTGCAACTTGCAAAGATATAATTTATTTTAAAAAAACTAGTTTTGAAGTACACTTTTTGAAGAACAAGTGAAAGATGTTTTATAACGTTTTTAGAATACAAAATATAGGTAAATTTTATGCGAATGGTCAATTAAATTTTTTTATTAGATTAATTTTTTAAATGCTATTTTAATACTATTTCTTAATTATAGATCATTGTCTAAAATAAGTATCTAAACATTTTTTAATTTAAAAATATTCTTATAAAATAGTTGTACTTGACTTTAAAAAAACTTTCAAAACATTTTTCAAAATTTTTTATAAAACAACTTTTATGAAAGTATTTTTAAAAAACATGTCCAAACAGAGCCTAAGTGTTTCGTAGACTATTCGAACTCATTAAAAGGGCAGTTAGGGTTTGTTTAAAATTTACTTTATCATATTATCAAAGTTGAATATATTTTTAGGTATTGGTATAAAAAAAAATAATTAAGAAAATCTCAAATTCATCCTCTACCAATTAAGTGCTTATGATAATGGATATTAAATTAATCTATTCTTTAAATCGTCTTCCAAATCAAATATATGCTAATCAAATGAATATATTCCATTATAGACGACGTTAATGAATTTTCTGAACTAAACATTAATGCATTTTTAAAGCGTTATGATAAAAACTCAAGTGTGTCCCAAATTGGAGCCTCATATGTGTTTATCTGGGCTATAAAGTTAACCCAACCCACTATAATTTGGGCCGAAAGCCGAAATTTCCACCCATGGCGGGAATCCTTACTCTTTTTCAGCCCATCCATATAAATAAGTTCGTTGGCTCCAGATTTTTTCCTTAGACGCGCCTCATCTTCTCTCCTAAAGTGTTCCTTTATCGAATTGAGAAATCTTTCAAGAATAAAAAATCAAAACCCTCGAATGGCGAAATCCACTCGAGCGAAGTACTCCTCTGACGAATCTGTGTCCAATTCTTCGGAGGAAGAAGATGCTGTGAAAGATCAGCTCAACGATGAGGAAGATGAGGAGGAGCTCGAGGTCGTCGCTCGTACCGCCGATGATTTTGACGACGACGAGGAGAACCCCAACGCCTCTTCTGCTCAAGAAGAAGATGAAGAAGAGGAGGTGCGAAAATTACGCATTTTCCTTGGCTATGTGAAGCGTGGTGTGGTTGTTTGCGTGTGACACTGATGTCTATCTGAGATATGAGTGTTTGAATGAAGAAATCTTGAGAATAAGTAGTTTTTCGCCGTTGTTTTTTTCCTTTTGTTAATGTTTAGTGTGCGGGTTTAGGCGTGTAAACATATGCTTAAAATGTGATTTGGGTACTAAAACACACCAAGCTACGTGCTTTACGCCCAATGCGCTCACATCTCATTTAAGGTCTCCTTTGCATGTCTATAGGTGCATAGGCTTAGCCAAGGCACACTCGTGAATTTTGGGTAACTAACGTTTAATGCATTCAATTCGTTCTGTTTGGGACTTTGGGTCTGGGAATTTTTTCTTTCATTTGTTTGTTACCTGAAGATGATTATTATATGGTTTGTTTCCTCCTTCCGGTGGTTTTGAGCTACTTAAATGACTGTGAGTATGAGAAGATAGCTTTGCTATTCATTTGTGTATTTTAACTAGCTTGTTTATGGTTTCTGTTTATATACAGGACGAAGATGTTGCGAATGAAGTGTCCAAGCGTGAAAAAATCCGGCTTAATGAAATGCAACGGTTGAAGAAGCAGAAGATAAGAGATATGCTAGAGGCCCAGAACGCTGCTATTGATGCTGACATGGTTTACTTTGTGAACTAGTTGTTAATTAACATGTTCCCGATTTTGTTTTATCAGCTGAGATTTTCAACTGGTCTGTTTTGAGCAGAACAACAAAGGAAAGGGTCGTTTGAAATATCTATTACAGCAGACAGAGTTGTTTGCTCATTTCGCTAAGGGTGATCAGACCTCCTCTCAGAAGAAGGTAAAAGGAAGGTGAGTGCCATTCTGAGTGCCATTCTGATATATCTTACAGCATTTGGTATGCCAGTACAATATAATATCTGTAGCATGATGTACGCTGGTATATGAATTGGAAAAAGTAGTGAGCTATACATTGTGAGAGAATGAATGTAATTGTTCAGTTCATTTTAAGCTTTGAATGAGAAAATTCACATAACTCCTAGATTTATCCTGGATAATTATGTACCATCTATCTAATCAGAAATCATTAGTTGACTCCAATTCTTCTCTTAGTCCAGATTTTAGAACTTCTAACATGCTCGTTATACAAACTTTCCTGTCGAAAGTGCTGCGAATATTATCCGAACTTGGTCAATATAGCTGCAAGAAGTCGCCTTGGTGCTGCCATTTGCTACGCGTTTCTCTCTCCGACTTGATGAAAATTCTCAGTAGGAGAGTCGTGAGACCTCAAATTTATGTATTTGCATGACATGCATAGCGTGTAGAATGTGATATTCTACTCATTGTTAGAATTTTGCTTTCTAAAAATCCTGACACTTTATGTTCTATGGAGATTGGTTATAAGTTTTATGGAATATATTGCATGATTTTGAGGGAAATCATGTGGCAACGGAGCAATTTTGGAAACACTGTTGAATTATCATCACAGTGGATCCAGTAAAAAGTTTTAAGTTGAGGACTTTGAACAATCCCTAATTGATTGCATTTTTTGATTGTTTTGCAGAGGGCGACACGCATCAAAGATAACTGAAGAGGAAGAAGATGAAGAATGTCTCAAAGAGGAAGAAGAAGGTCTTTCTGGCAGTGGAAATACAAGGCTTGTGGCACAACCATCTTGTAAGACTCTGTGCTTGATGGGGTGGTGATCCTCTTTTAATTTTATGAATTAGTGTTGATAACTTTGACACTCTTGTCTTGCAGGTATTCAGGGAAAGATGAGGGATTACCAATTGGCTGGCTTAAATTGGTTGATTAGATTGTATGAGAATGGCATTAATGGAATACTTGCTGATGAAATGGTAGGAAGATGAGTAAATATGTACTCTCACTAACTTCAATAATCTTTTCTATCTGATCAATGATGTCTTTTTTCCCTTTAAAATGTAGGGTCTTGGTAAAACATTGCAAACCATCTCTATTTTGGGATACTTGCATGAATTTAGAGGGATTACAGGCCCTCACATGGTTGTTGCTCCTAAATCTACCCTTGGCAACTGGATGAATGAAATCAAACGGTTTTGTCCCATTTTGCGTGCTGTGAAATTTCTTGGAAATCCTGATGAAAGAGTATGCATTCAGTGCAATTGAGATATTAGTCTGTCTTTTAGATTACCTATTTTACATTATTTTATCTCTCTATACTCAATTTCAGAGATATATCCGAGAGGAGTTACTAGTTGCTGGAAAGTTTGATGTTTGTGTGACAAGTTTTGAGATGGCCATTAGAGAGAAGTCTGCCTTGCGCAGGTTTAGTTGGCGTTATATCATTATAGATGAAGCTCATCGAATCAAGAATGAGAATTCTCTTCTCTCAAAAACGATGAGACTTTATAATACGAACTATCGGCTTTTAATTACGGGAACACCACTTCAGGTACATCTTATTTAGCTTGGTAATTTTTTTCTTTTGTTTATTATGCAGATGTTTTAACTGCAGAATGCATTTGTCTATTTTATAAGAATTATGTGTTCTTCTTTTGCATTTTTTTAATCTGGGGACCCTACAACCAATTTTTGTTCATTATATAATATGATTTTGTAATTTCATAGACCCATGTGTCTATCTAAAATTTTATTGAGTTTCTTATTCCAAAGCGGATTTGCAAGTATGCTACTCCTCTGTCACCTTTATTTAAAATTGTGTGTTTTCATACATATTAAGAAAGTGTTTGGAATCTAAATTTGATAAAGCAATTTAACTTATTATTCCTATTAATAAACAAATTAAATATTTAAATAAGCAAATTAAATAGAGTTAGATTTGTAAAATCGTAGATAGTATGGAAACTGGACTATATAGTTGAGGCAACGAAAAAAGAAACACAGCCTATATATTTGGGACGGAGGGAGCCTTGAAAATTTACTCTTGTTCCAATTCCCCAGGTATATCAGAGTATTGGTAGAGAACCATAATAAACTGCAAGTAATCTCAAACTGTTTTATGCTTTTTCTATGTGGATTGGATTAAACAGGGATATTGGATGCCTTTTATCAGCGCCTTTCCTTTTCATACTCTTATTCTCATCTGTTGTCAATTTTCGAAGTCAAGTGGCGAGCATTTAGTGTATTATGTACTGACCTAGGTTCTTCATTTGTGACACTGCAACATATCATTTATGTGCTGACCCAGGTTTCTTCATTTGTGAAACTGTATTTATGTTGCAGAATAACCTTCACGAACTCTGGTCTCTCCTTAACTTTTTACTTCCTGAGATATTCAGCTCTTCTGAAACATTTGATGAGTGGTTCCAAATTTCCGGTGACAATGATCAGCAAGAAGTTGTCCAGCAACTTCACAAGGTATACCCTCAATTTATTCGATACTAAAATTTCTTTTCATTCAATACAAAGACTTAGTGCTCAGGTTTAATGTATCATGAAATTTCAATTTGTGCGAACAGTTTCTTATAAGACAGCAATAGACGATTAAAACTTGAAAAATAAGTTATTTATTTTTTTAGTTTTGTAATACAAGGTTCTTCGGCCTTTCCTGCTTAGAAGATTAAAATCTGATGTTGAAAAAGGGTTGCCTCCCAAAAAGGAGACAATACTCAAAGTTGGCATGTCTCAAATGCAAAAGCAATACTACAAGGCATTGCTACAGAAAGACCTTGAGGTTGTAAATGCTGGAGGAGAAAGGAAGCGCCTACTTAATATAGCGATGCAACTCCGAAAATGTTGCAATCACCCTTACTTATTTCAAGGTGCTGAACCTGGGCCTCCTTACACCACCGGAGAACATCTTATTGAAAATGCTGGTGTGTTCCTTTCTCTATGAAGAATATATGTTTTTCCTTTATGACACCTTTTGTCGTTATCTTCATTCATGAATTATTTTATCAAAAGAATAGGTGTTCCTTGCAATATCACTGAGGACATCTCTCCAATTGACTGCCATTTTTTTTGTCTTGATTTGTGAACTGTCTGGTTATTGCAGGAAAGATGGTTCTTCTTGATAAACTGCTTCCAAAATTGAAGGAGCGCGATTCCAGGGTTTTGATATTTTCACAGGTTGACCACCCTTAGAAATATCGAGTTTTCCGCCGCGACACTTTTTAATGCTCTAATTGTGTTTTTTGTGATTTTTTTTTTCACTTTTAGGCACATATTTGACATTTCTTGTGATAGCTTGTTAAAAATTATCTACCATGTGATTGATTATACGGATATGTTCAATCGGGTGTTAGTGTGGACTGCCAACTCTGTGAGGAACAATCCATATCGCATGTCTCAAATGGTGTTTTAATATTCTTTTAACAAGTCATGTGATCATACATAAAAAAATGTTTTAGAGTCTGTATAATGGAAAAACATGTCAGTCACATATTATATGAGTATGATATGGAAATGACATTTGGAATGCCAAATTGACTCAAAAGCTCATTAAATGGACGACCTGCAAATTTTGCTGGTTATTTTCTCATGGGTTTGTGAAGATCTCAAGAGTGTGACACGTGTGAGCTGAATAAAAAATTTTGATTTTACAGTTGTGGCAACAAATCTGTTGAAACTAGATGCAAGAAGCATGTGTTTGTGATAGAGAACTTGTAGTGAGAGGGTTGTCTTACTCAGCAATGGTACACAAAATTGTTATTGGGGTTTATTGATAACCTTAAGATTTTATTTTATAGTATAATACGTCGTGAGTTAATTGGTGTCATATGACGTATCTTGTCCTACCTTTTCAGTTCTTTATTTTCTGCAAATTTCCATTGCATTCATCTTTATTGTACCAACAGATGACTCGGCTACTGGATATTCTTGAAGACTACTTGATATTCCGTGGATACTATTATTGCCGAATTGACGGCAATACTGGTGGAGATGATCGAGATGCTTCCATTGAAGCCTTCAACACTCCAGGAAGTGAGAAATTTGTCTTTCTACTGTCAACAAGAGCCGGAGGACTTGGTATCAACCTTGCTACTGCTGATGTCGTCATTCTTTATGACAGTGATTGGTGAGTTGCTGCTTCCGCGGTTTGTTTTTATGTCATGGTTATTATCTTACATTTGAACATTCAAGCCACGACTGTATTGCATGGCAGGAATCCTCAAGTTGATTTGCAGGCTCAGGACCGTGCACATAGAATTGGGCAGAAGAAGGAAGTGCAAGTTTTCCGTTTCTGCACTGAGGTATGTTTCCTGTTCTTTTGGGTTTCAGAATGGGTTCTCTTTGAGTGTAATCCACTCATAATTTCTCAAGTAATTTTGGCAGTACACCATTGAGGAGAAGGTGATTGAGAGGGCCTATAAAAAGCTGGCACTTGATGCTTTAGTTATCCAACAGGGACGATTGGCTGAGCAAAAGAGTGAGACTTTATTTTCACGATATTGACTTGCTTTTTGGAGCATGCACAGTTATGCTATTGCTAGAAATTTAGGATTTTGTGTATTGTGCAGCTGTTAATAAGGATGAGTTGCTGCAAATGGTGAGATTTGGTGCTGAAATGGTTTTTAGTTCGAAAGACAGCACAATTACCGATGAAGATATAGATAGAATTATTGCCAAGGGAGAAGAGGCTACTGCTGAACTTGACGCAAAGATGAAAAAATTTACTGAAGATGCTATCAAATTCAAAATGGATGATAGTATGGTCTTCTTTACTTTAACCCCCCTCCCCGGATTACTATCTAGTTAAAAATTCTGGCTTTGTTTTCTGTTGGACTCTATTTTATGTTTTTGTCCTTACTGCAGGTGCTGACTTGTATGCTTTTGATGATGAAAAGGTACATCACTTGCTTATTGCTAATTATTGTGGTTTCATTTACTTCCTTGAGTTCAATTTTCTCTGTTTCCTGTCTGCTATGTGTGAAGGATGAAAAATTTGACTTCAAGAAGATTGTGAGTGAAAATTGGATGGAACCACCTAAAAGAGAGAGGAAGCGAAAGTATGTTTCTTCTATTGGCGAGATTATGCACTCAAATATCATATGCTGTCGGTTGACATAAATTTGTTTATTTTCTATCAGTTACTCTGAATCAGAATACTTCAAGCAGACAATGCGTCAAAGTGGTCCTGCAAGACCAAAAGAGCCACGAATTCCTCGCATGCCTCAGCTGTAAACATCTTGCATTCATTATGTTCGCAGATTTCATTCTTTAAATTCTGTCTTAATGTTTATTTTTTATTAGTCATGATTTCCAGTTCTTCAACACTCAGCGGCTTAGTGAACTGTACGAGAAAGAAGTTCGTTGTCTAATGGTGTGTTGGTCTTTCCATTTCATCTCTAGTTCATATATCTATTTTTGGTCTATGTCTAAATTGGTCGTGGTTTCAGCAATTACATCAGAGAAATCAGGTAAAAGACACAATAGATGTGGAGGAACCTGAAGGTATGTTCTTTAATTGAAAGACCATTATTCTATCATTTGTTTTGCAAGTGGAGGAGTTTCCAGTGGGTCTCGAACACGAAACCTTCTCCATAAAAAGGCAGATGCCACTTAGGCCAACATGCGAGTGGCAATGCTCTATCAGGTTTTATTTGATATTCTCCTGGAATGTTGCTTTCTACCTAGATGTAGGAGAGCCATTGACTGCTGAAGAGCAGGAAGAAAAGGAGCGGCTGCTGGAAGAAGTAAGTTTTCATTAAATTCAGTGTGGCTTCAAACTTGTATCAATGTCATTAACCTGGAAACTGTGATATTCAGGGATTTTCAACATGGAGCAGGAAAGACTTCAATACTTTCTTAAGGGCTTGTGAGAAATATGGCCGAAATGATATCACCAGTATCACTTCCGAAATGGAAGGGAAAACCGAGGAAGAGGTTGAGAGATATGCTGAAGCTTTCAGAACTCGATATAAAGAATTGAATGGTATGCATTAAATCTTGTTCTCTACTAATTTTTTACCCGAGAAATATTTGTTTCTAGTTTGTTTTCCAACCAGGAGTGATAATTCCGTTGATTTACCCTGGATATATTTTACCTTGAGGATAGGGAAATGTGACTAGCACGATGATGGCTTATTCCTTTTTCTTGTGAGTTCATGTGGCGTACATGATTTTTGTGAAATAGCCATACCTGCAAGGGGTATTATATGTATGTGGTAGGAGCATGCCAACATCCCTTATGAACCGTTGGCAGGTTCCACTTGGGTCGTAGAAATGTGCTTTTGTTGTTTAGCCTTTCTCAGACCGAAACATGACTAATTGTTTTGAATTTGGTTACAGATTATGATAGGATTATTAAGAACATTGAAAGAGGAGAAGCTAGAATTTCAAGGAAAGATGAGATCATGAAGGCTATTGGGAAGAAATTGGATCGCTACAAGAATCCATGGCTGGAACTGAAGATCCAATATGGCCAGAACAAAGGGAAGCTGTATAATGAAGAATGTGATCGTTTTATGGTGGGACTACCAATCATAATATCAGCTTATTTGACGTACTTCTTGGTTTTGGTCTTCCTCTTTTAATGTCTCAATTATCAAACTGATTAAAGTTGTGCCCCAGATATGCATGGTTCACAAGCTTGGATACGGGAACTGGGACGAGCTAAAAGCTGCCTTTCGCACTTCTCCATTATTTCGGTTTGATTGGTTTGTAAAATCTCGTACCACCCAAGAACTTGCAAGGCGATGTGATACACTCATCCGACTGGTGGAGCGGGAAAATCAAGAATATGATGAGAGGGAAAGACAAGCCCGTAAAGAGAAAAAGTTAGCCAAGGTATTCACTCCTCAAAAGAGTTTATCTTTATGCTGCAACTTTCTAGTCTAGCCTAGAAATGTCCTGATTTCTGATGATGAGAATGTCTGTTAAGATACTATTGTCATTATTTATTTAACCTGGCTCATCTTCTGTTACATAATTATTGAAAATAAGCAATGTGTCTGTCAGTACATGAGGGTTAGTGTATCTTGGCCTTGGCATCTCTAGTAAGTATGATTCTTCTGTTTCTGGCAGAACACGACTCCCTCTAAGCGTTCCGCTGCTAGACAAGCTACCGAGAGCCCTCCTTCCACTCAAAAGAAACGAAAGCAATTGTCAATGGAGGATCATGTCAACTCGGTATTCTCTTGCATTGATCTCTTTGGTTTCTCCACTTCATGATCTGATGTGCGGCTGAAAAAGCTAATTCATATTTGGCAGGGAAAAAAAAGAAAATGAAACCAGATGGGCATTTTTGGTGCATCATTTGAGTATCTCGCCTGCATCAAAATGGCACTGCGAATTGCTCCTATTTTACGCGCTAGTTTGATGCATCCCATCACATTCAAGGGATTGATGTACTAGTTATACATAACAAGATTGGCAAAAGATGGACGAAGTTAGCGTAATGGTTAAGGGCATCAGCATTTTGTTTAGTACTTACCAGTAATAGTAGCATCTGGGTCCCGTGATGCTCAAGAAGATGCAATATTTTTTGTATTAGTATTTAAGAAATAATGAATTTGATAGTGAAAAGTCAGTCCAATTGAACGTGTGGAATGTGTGCAATTGCATCCAGTCTTGTCCTCTACCTTCAGTGTACCTCTCTCCAAGGTGTCAACAGTTACCGATCTGTAAATTCTGTAGGGACACCGCGGCCTTCGAAGAAATCGATTTTATAGTACCATGAGTCCCAAACATAAAAATATTTTCAAACGCTGGAGGCATGGAAGTATGGAGATAAATGTCATCTTCGTCTTCTTCTTTGATATCGTCCCCCACTTCCAACATCTGGTAAATGTAAGGTAAGGCTCACCACTCACTTTAGGGAATGCTAATGTTGGTTTTCTTGTTACTGCGGCGCTGCTTAGTTCAAAAAACTTGAGGCTCGGGCTTTCCACTTCCAAGTCAAATAGAGTAAGCTCTTCCAGGAAAGGGAGGTTTCTTAGAGATTGCAAAACTCTGTTCTCCCTTTTGGCAAGTAAGAGCCGCAAAAAATGAAGACTAAAATTTGGAGATGGTTGTAGAGCATACATTTGTCCAAACCCTACCACCTCTTCAAACTCTGGTGTCAGATGTTGAATAAAGACCTTATTTTCCAAATCTGTTCTCTCAGCCCTAGCACATGATCATATGCATCATCCAAGAAGATGATCGTGATTGTTAAAAGATGTTCCAAGTAGGTTCAAGCCCTTCAACTACCTCAGCTTGTTATATCCTCTGTCAAAAGTGAAACGATCCTATGTTTGAAGATTGACTAGTTTCTCCAATCCTTGGTTGAACTCGAACGACGATGGAGTCCCACCATCAACCAACAGAGGCCTCAAGTTCACAAGTTTTTGGATCCCTTGAGGAAGTCCACAGAGACACTCGTCTCTGAATTATACAAATCACATGCTTCTTTATAAAATTATGACTGAGATTCAGGTATCTTATGTGGAGTAGATATCCAATCTCCCTCGTAACGACTTCAAGTTACAATCATTCAGATTTGCCTATTTGATTTTTGTCATATGGGTAAACAAATCCACAGGAATCTCGTTTTTGGTGCACATAAAACTGCTTAGTTTTCTTGTCTGGCTATGCGAAAATAAATCCATGGCGATCTCTTCAAATTTCAGCAAGTTAACTGACCGATATTTTTTACCAACACGCCATTCTGCATTTCAGCACCACTTTGGGCTATATTAGACATTCATTGTTTGTCATGAATCGGGCAAAGTCGTGCACAAGGTCGTGCATATTGCACCATTCGACAAGATTATGTCCAACTTTCAAATTAATTTCAAAATCTTGAAAGAGTGAACATGTTACTAAATCTTAGAAATACTCTCGCCCTTCGAGCTCCATCTCAAATCTCACCCACAATACCACTTGATTTGAGAAACCACTGCCCCGTCCAAATCCTCATCAACTCATCTACATTTACCCGGAAATCCTTAGGGGAAAATGGCGCAATAAGAAAAGCAACATTTTACAGCCGGATGTAACTCGTTATAGCTCAATGTTATGAAAGGGAAAATATTTGTCCTTACTGAAGAGTGCTTTTGAATCGTAGTAGACTCCCTAAAGTCTTTGCTGCCAATGGCATGCCCACAGTCCCCTTGATTTCTCCCGTGAAAGGCGATTTGGCTCGATATGAAACACCAGCACGAATCCGATCATCGGTCCAAGTCTTGAATTCGAGTGTTCCTCGCTATCTCAGCAACGTTTCTTTGCCTTGTTGTCTACTCCCAGGAGCGCCGTTATTGACCAAAGTGATCTTCAGTGGTTGCCACACGTTGCCATTCTCCATCCTAACATCATCCAAAACAAGAAGGAATCTTTTTCCTGAGATTTAAGTTGTTAATAATACTCTGCAGTAATGCCTCAAGCTGAGAAGGATGAGGAGAATGCCCAGTTAAGGCTTCCCATTTTCATGAGAGACGCATACCCATGCATATCTTAACTTCAAAGTGATTCTGTTTGGGATTCTGGAGAATGGAGATCCCATTCATCCAAACAGACCTCTTCTCGGACCAGCTTCGATTCAACTACATCGGAACAGAAGCTTCAGCCATTCTTTTGCTTTTCAAATATTTGGTAGAGAGATGACTCAAGATCTTGGCTTGCAAAACCATTTGCGTTAGTTTATTTTTCATCTGATATGATATAACAGAAATCATTATTGGCCGATCGCCTTCCTAATTTCATATATTTTGTTTCATACAAAAAAATAAATAAAAGAGAGTTCAAATGAAACTTGCAAAGAAATTCATGCATGTTATTGATTATTTGTCTCTTGATAACACGATTAAATTATATTTTTCGGTGTTGAAAAAAAAAACAATCTACTATCTGCAAGATCAGAAACTTATGCAGCGACAGGACCTCTATCGCTAGTAACCAACAATTGAGTTGCTGATGTAGTCTATGGTATTCTTTCTAAAAAATAAAATAATATAACCAATTCAGATATCGTGACTTCCAAAAGCTATAGCTTGTGTTAACGGTATAATTCCAATCTTTTAAACCGTATAACAGATTAAGCGTCACGGTTCGATCGCTCTACCTAGTAGGGACAATCATCCTTCCAATAATTGTACTCTTTGTAATCGATGGGAATCGAACCGTGACCTTGGACACCAAGAAGTAGAAGATCACCAATTAAACAGAATGTTGATTAACGTGAATCTTTTTTATACAAATTAAGAGATTTTTTCAAACTATATATTCGTATATTGTATTCTAAATTCTCAAACTGGTACTAAGCACATTGACAAACGATATTTTGATAGAAATTTAAACCGTCGCTAATTCAAAACTATCAAGGTCTTTGCCCTTAATAATCGCTTTGTTTTATTGTTGTGTTCTATAAAATGTCTGAATGGAGCCCAACTTACACACATAAATCATATTAAAACATGGAATTAATGTACTTTTGCAATTCCATATATAATGATTTGTAAGAAAATATATGTCATTGCCCAACTTCTCTAAGATGCATTTGAATCAACGAAATGACATGATTAAGTCGAATTCGGTGAACTAATGTTCGTGCTAGATCCAACCACAACAATAAGTTTTTTATTGTTATTGCCATCAATAATTAGTTTAATTTAAGTTTATCTTCTTGTTGGAATATTAGTGAGGGGCGTTCTACACGTTTAAATCCATTGATAATATCCGGTGTTCCTCACAAAAATTATAAATTGATCGTATAAGGTGGTCTAATCTTATTTTTTTCCACTAATTGGTCAGACTGGGTATTAGTAATTTCTTTCTTTTTTAGTGATTGTCATTTTTTCCCTCAAGTGTTGAAACAATGGAATCATATGTTATCTCTTTTATATGACTTTTTATTTTATCTTAGCGTAGGAATAAGATTGGGAAAGAGTTTAGCGAGATGAATAAAGTCTCTCCAAAATTTCTAGTTCAACAACAATTTTAAGATCATCTGAATCTTTTATCTCAATCTACTCTGATTTCTCAAGCTACAAAAATATTTGTACGGAAAAGTTTGATCAACTAGTGAACTAAAAGTGATAAAGAAAACAGATAAAGGATGCATATTTGTTTTTGGAAATTCAAAGTAACGCTTCTACGTCTCTCGTTCTTCTTGAACTCGAAGGGTTGCAACTAGAAGACTTTGATATGATTGAACTCGAAGGGTTGCAACTAGAAGACTTTGATATGATTATACAATATAATTGGATCCACTCAGTCAATTTGCAGTTAAACTGAACTCCTTCTCTCTACTAGCAGTACAGACTTTATTAGTTTACAGTGAAATAAGTTCTGAGGCTAAAACTGATACAATAAAGTTTGTAGCCCTAATCCGATTCAACATAGCTGAATGATAACACTCGAAATGTACAACAAAATGAAAACATGGAACGCATTAGTGATTCAAGAAGTGTAAGAGTTCATGAGTCAAAGAGTTCTTCTCTATTCTTAGATTCTGGTATTTATAGCTTTAGATTTCAACGATAATAGATGTACCCGATAGTCTTATCCACTGAATCCTTGTATATTTGTCATTACGCAAATAATGCGCATTTAATGTTTTGCACAAATTTCATACTGATGCAGTAAATGCTCTTTTTTCCTCTCTAAGACAATTCTCAAACTTCAACTACTCTGATCATGTTCAGACTGTTGTCTTACTTTTTCAACGACTATAAATGCTCAACTTAAGTCAATACTCGAAGTCTGCTTTGATCTAATCTGATGTAAATCTCTGTTCTGATTTGCTAAGTTTATCCGATCTTATCTGACTCTCGAATCTAATATGTTCTGATGACTAATTTGAGCTATAATCTGCTCTTGTATATTTAATCTGATATGCTCTTAAAGTTGTTGACCTATTCTGATATGATCTCATCTATCTAGGTTCAACTTATACTCTAAACCGATCTTAACTTATGCACTGTTATGTTCTAAACTTATCATCAAAATTAAAATATTTTTTATTTTAACACAATATTAAATTTAATTTAGTGTTATATATTTGAAACAAAGCATGAAAGAGAAAACTTTAGGATTAATCACAAACTCGCCATGCAATTATATCATATCTGATTATGTATAAACTATATTTCTATACAAGTCGACTTATCTTAATAATATTTTTTCCAAACTTATCAACAAATTAGATCGTATATTGTAAGAAAAATCTATTTTCTTTTAGCAAAATCTTATCTATATTTTCCTTCTCTATCATAAGGAATAATATTTAGCAACTTGTACAAATAATTCCCAATACTCAGCAAACTTGTGAAGCACTAAATTCTGCGCCCGAAACCACCCCTCACGACTCCATTCTCTACGTACGAACCAAAGTTGACATTCATTTCAGGAATCTCCTTTCTTTTGACATGAAATATGATCATTTGCCTTTTGCACTATTCATAATCCAATTAACCACGTTTGATTCGCCATTTTAAGCGATGGAACAAATAAGAACGTACGAGTATGATTCTATCATAAAATGAAGAAACTTTTTAAAAATCTAAGAAAAATTTGTTAGTAATGTAAATAGAATCATTGTGATTTTAATATTCTATTTAGTCACAATTTAGTTATAGTACAATACTTTTGATTCTTCTGCAATTTCATCCATTTTTCAGCAAAGTGTATGATACCCCTGGCATCTCCGGTGTCATGAACGTCTACGTTTCAATGAAAATTAGACTATAATATCCTATATGTCACATCGGGACTCGAGGACCTTCTCTTGTCAGCACACCACCTCGATACCCTAGGACCTTCACCGGTCAACACACCACCTCGGTGCCCGAGGACTGAGCAAGTGTCTGGACACCCGCGTATACCCTATTATCCCAACAATCACGTCTTGGACAGCGCACTGTGAGTATACTTTGAATTAGTCTCAGAGCAACAATCTCTCTCGGGAAATAGTCAATTTATGCTAATACGAGGCACAAGATGCGCTCCAACACGTCATACGCTGGGTGATGTGCCGCAACGACCGCTTAGCCCCTCTATAAATACCCAAGGATGCTCCACTTTACAGGCATTAACGCCCATAAGCTCTCAGCTTCATATACTCTTTTATCTCCCGACATCTCTACCTGACCTAAGCATCGATGGACTTCATCGGAAACACTTCCGGTGCCCCTCACTTGTGCCTGTGGTTTCAGGTCACTAGAAGAAGCACACTCACCTTTGCTCAAACCTACTCATCCCCCGAGGACAGATCTCCTGACGTCCTCTCTACTTGTAGCTGGGTCGTGTCTCGTACAACTCAAGAAGCTCGGTTCCCGAGGTGACATCCCCCGACTTCTCATCCTGGTGGCGACTCTCCGACTGAGGAAAAATTCGGTAGCATCAATTGGTTCAATCTGTGAGAAATGAGATTAAGTAGAAAGAAAACAAGATGCCGCCTTAAAAACGAGTAGACTCGAGGAGACGGGAGAAAACAGTAATGCCGAAGATCTGTCTCGGGAACCTGGAACCAGGATCTTACCGTTGCTCAAATTGCATAGTTGGTGAGGCAGTAGAACAAGTGCTGGCCCTTCGGCCAGGGCTTAATCCTCCTCCGAATCCACAATTGGGGGAGATCAGGAAACTTCGGGAGGAAGTCTCTCATCCGAGAGAAGAAAAGAGCTCAGAGCCCCTGTCTCCTCCAGCTGGGACGATCCTTTTTCCAACCGAATTTTTGGTCGTCAAGCTCCCTCCGCATTTCAAGTTCCCTGACGTGGGAAAATATGACAGGACAGGAGACCGATGAGCATCTCTCAAGGTTCGAAAATACCGTGCTTATTCA
This sequence comes from Dorcoceras hygrometricum, assembly GCA_001598015.1. Lineage (NCBI taxonomy): Eukaryota > Viridiplantae > Streptophyta > Magnoliopsida > Lamiales > Gesneriaceae > Dorcoceras > Dorcoceras hygrometricum. The sequence continues at coordinate 44,097 of KV013400.1, forward strand.
CCAGTATGTTGACCCCATCAGGTGTCGAGGCTTCCTGACCACCTTGGTCAGGTCAGCATAGCAGTGGTTCAACCTCCTCCCAGCTGGGAGTTGAGCTTCCAGGACTTCAGCTAGGCGTTCCTCCTTTAGTTCATCAGTAGCAAGAATCGGACGATGACGATGTTGAATCTACGTACGACAGGGGGAGTAAGAGAACTTGAGGGAACACATTAGCGTTTCAACAGGACTGTCGTCGAGATGCCTTTTTCCGCCACAGACTTGTTGCGGGGCATTCACCCAGAGCTTACAAAGGGATGACTTCTTCGGATCCTTGATCAAAAATACCCGAAGACGTTTGACGAGCTCTTGACTAAGACAGAGAAATATGTCAATGTGGAGGAAGTGCAACTCACATGGAGGGCTGATCCCCAAGTCCCCAGATCCCGGAAAACATGGCCTAAAAGTAGCCTGAGTAGCTCAACTGATGGATAAAAACAGAAGAACAGGCCGACGACCAGAGCCATACACCTCGATCCAAACCATCACGGAAAATGAGGAATTCCAGGAAAGATGCCGATGACCCTGAACACCGTTCGTCTAAGAAAATATTAGGCTTAGGTCTACTTATTTTGTCCTACAGAATCTTTACTTTACCAAATAAGAAACTATGGCACAAGTTGGCTCGCCCAGATTGAAGCTCTTGTCGTGTTAATGCGAACACTTCGGGTAGCAGCCCTACCTGAGCACTATTAAGCCCGACCATCTCGGTACCATAAAATCCAAAGTTCGGCAGTACTAAACCCGACCAGCTCTGTCACGCCCCGAGACCGAGACTCATGACATCGGCAATATTAGACAATTTAAAAATTGTAAAACATTAAGCCATCATAGCATAGCTCAAATCAGTCTATTAAATATCCAAAATAATATCGTTTTACATCGGAAAATCAGAAAATAGCGGAAGCGAAAAATTTAAAGTGTAATTACATCAACAAAACGAAATCTTCACCAGCCCCAGAACTGATCTTGTTCTTCTTCTTCTACCTGCTCTTCATTCTTATCTGGGTGGAGAAGTAAGGGGTGAGTGTTTGGGGAAACACTCAGCAATGGGGGATACCATTCGAGCATACAAATATACTTATACATATACTGAATAACAGATTTCAGAACAGAGCTTAGACAGAACAGAGCATAGCATAACAGAGCAAAGCATAGCATAACAGAGCATAGCATAGCATAACAGAGCATAGCATAGCATAACAGAGCATAGCCTGACAGATAGCACTGATGATTACTTGCTTCGGGTAGCAGCCCTACCTGAGCACTATTAAGCTCGACCATCTCGGCACCATAAAATCCGACGTTCGGCAGTATTAAACCCGACCAGCTTGACACCCTAAAGTCCGATACTTTCGGCATTATTAGCCCAACTAGCTCGACACCCTAAAATCCTATCCGTTCGACAGTAATAAGCCCAACCAGCTCGAAATGCTACAGTTTAATCCGTTCGACACTTTAAGCTCGACCAGCTCGGCACCCTAAAGTCCTATCCGTCCGGCACTATTAAGCCCGACCAGCTCGACACCCTAAAGTCCTATCTGTCCGCCACTATTAAGCCCCACCAGCTCGACTTTAAACTCCAATCCGTTCGGGACAAATTCCGACCTGCTCGGTACTAAAGCCCAATTTTTACTGACAGAATACCTCCGGTCGTGACCCGGACTCCACATGGTCCTAAACTTCAATTATTCGTCTAGGACCAGTTTGGGGGATACTTTTGATACCCCATATACCACCTCGGGACCCGAGAACTTTCACCCATCAGCACACCACCTCGGTATCCTAGGACCTTTACTCGTCAACACACCACCTCGATATCTGAGGACCAAGTGTCTAGACACCCAAGCACAACCTAGTATTTCAACAATCACACCTTGTATAGCACACTGTGAGTACACTTTGAATTAGTCTCGAGAAAATAATCTCGCCTGGAAAATAACCAACTTATGCCAATACGAGGCACAATATGCGTTCCAGCACGTCATATTCTGGGTGATGCAGATGCAACGACCGCTTAGCCCTCTATAAATACCAGGTATGCTTCACTCTACATGCATTAATACCCACAAACTCTCAGCTTCATATACTTTTTTATCCCCCGACATCTCGACCTGACCTAAGCATCGAAAGGACTTCATCGGAAACACTTCCGATGTCCTCTTGCTTGTGTCTGTGGTTGCAGGTCACTAGATGAAGCATACTCACATTTGCTCAAACTTGTTCATCCCCCAGGACAGATCTCCCGACGTCCCTCTCTACTTGTAGCTAGGTCGTGTCTCGCACAACTCAAGCAACTCGGTTCCCGAGATGACATCCACCGACTTCCTGTCCTGGTGTCTTCGGCTGAGGTCGGTAGCATCAGACTGAATTTTCTAGGAGAAAAGCTTAATGAATTAGGAGGAAACATGTATATATATAAACTAGATGAATGATTACATGTTAATTTAAAACCAACTTATGGAATCATGTTTGTATTTTTCTCGTTGAATTCTAATAATTGCTTTCATCAAAATATCAAGATTCATTGATGTACATACACAAATCGGCCTTCCGCATTGTTTAGAGCCGTTTATGTATGGGTGGCCTTACGTAGAGTACTTGCGTGGCTTCAGAACTTCCATGGGGATAATGTGCATGGCATCAAAAGGTAAAATGTTCATATATTGATTGAAAATATGATTCGTAGACATATATATAGTTGTATTATATTATAAAAATTTTTATTTAATATAGTAAAATTTTAAGCTAAAATGAAAAAGAAATTTGAGACTAGAATAGAGGAAGCACAAGCTAAATATGCGTAGATGTTACATTGGTTCCAAGATGATCTTAAATTGTGGCAGACGTGACAAACAAATCGTGGTAATGTAATAAAATAATTGATTACGTTTTGTAAATGTTAAATTCTTTCATCACAAAATTCTATCCTCCTGTTGGATAGATTTAACTTCTTCTCCAGCTCACTAGATGCCTCTTCGAAAGTTACACTAAAAGTAAAATGGACCCACTATTACTTCAATCCAAATAACGAATTTTTAACTGTGTATGCTAGACGACGAAAGGAACCAAAATACATAATTTGTCATGTGTAATTTTATTTTTCTGATATCTATGGCAGCGTCAGAGCCTCACGGTAAGCGTTAGAATTCAGATGAATATGAGTTGTTTAGTCAAACCCATGCGTCGATAAGAAGTTCCTTAATCCATATAAGTTTTAAATCAAGAGATATGTACGGGTAAACAGAGATATAAGGAAAATGATTTATATAGCAGGCCGATCCTTAGATCATATACCCACAATATTTCAGTGGAAAATATGTTTCACACGAGAATCGAACCAAAGAAAACGGAGCGGTTATCCCACATCGCACTAAGTCTTATCAACTCGTCAGTGCCTTAGAGACGAGAACATGAGTTGTTGCACCTACTTGAGTAAGTTCAATGGGTCAATCCGTCCAAACAAAGGACGTATATTATTGTCTGTGCCATTCCTAAAATTCTAGAGTCTAGTCATAGTTAACCAAATCAAACCATATTGTATCAACGGCTTAATGAGAATATTTCATGAAGTCATTATCTCATTATTCGTATTAATATCTCCTTCAAACACGCTTAACTCATCGATATTATACATATTCATAACAGTTAACTAAATGAGATACATGAAATTAATTTAAGTGAAACCAAAATAATTTGTCGAGCGCAATAAAACCATTCAAATAAGCTGGCCGGTATGACCGGATTTTAAAATGTGGGAAATCAATAATATTTTTTTCTCGGATTAAATATCATATAATTTCGTTTTTTCAATGAGATGAAAGAAATCCATTTAAAATTGATAAACCTAAAGCACAACAGACTCCCCTAACTTTGATCTGAATATTAAAACCTTCATCTCAAAACTTAAATAAAATAACTACTTCATTCTCTAGTACCACATTCGGCTGGTCGGTGATTATATTTGTCTATGTGAGGAAATGATATAAACGTTACAATATACTGTTGTTGAGTTTAAGGCGGTCGTCCGACATATTAGTTTCTATACTATATAAAAGTGATGAGTCAGTGATTGCATAATATGATTTATAGTTTATCCAATATTAATCTACTGGTAGTGGCTAATTAAGGTTCCCTGTTACCAAAATAGCCAAATACTATTAATAAAAAAAATTCAATACTACACACTTGTAACTATTTTGTTGGGCATAAAGTCGCATTCAGAACGAAGACAGGCGAGTGGGCAATATAAAATGCAGAACATTGTTGAAAATGGACCATTCTTAGAAGATATCAAATCAAATATTCCCAATATTTACTTGTATTGGATCAATATCTTAGTTATATGTAGCTTTTCCTGATTGTTCAAGGGAATAATAACAAAAATTTTATTAAAAAAAATGTGAGAATATTGTTATCCCAAATATTAATGTTGATTGATCATTGAAGCTTTATATATATATATGTTATGAGAGGAGAAAAGCCAACCGTACCAAGGACATGATATCTCTCCATTTCCCTCCGTATATATGCAGAGATTCGTTATCGTGCAATGCCCTTTTTTTTTCCATATCATATGACACATCAAACAAATTATGAATTTTTATTTTCAGAAAATAATGTACAAATATTCCCAAGAGATCACTTGTGCATTCTTGAAAAACAATAATGAATAAACAACATTTTGATCGACGTGTATAAAATTGATATGGGTTTCAAACTCATTGAAGCTTGTCAACGTTTCGAAAGAAGTTAATTTATATAAAAAAAAAACAATGGTTTCTAATCCATGATTTCAAGGCAATTAAACTTGAAATTTTATAATTAAAATAAGTTTTTGTGACACTCAAATTCACTGTTCATTAATTTAGGCAAATGCACTAGTGCTTATATACGTACCATGATGTAATGTTTTTAATAAAACTATCTGTGGTCATTCATGCTGCGACTATACGATTATGGTTGTCTATGTTGCCAGATTTATTCTTAGTTCATTCTCTTTGTTTTTTTCGATAATTTTGATCATTTTTTCTCTTAGGTGCTAACGTGTGGCAGCAATGATGTTGTCCGCAGTCACACACGCAGTCCCAATAAAACTAAATAAAGATACCAAAATCATAAAAAAGAGAAAAATTGAAATTGCTAACAGATTCGTCAACAGTAACTTGCGCATCTTCTTCTTCGATCTTATTCTCTAGCGCGCTTCTCAAATCCTATACCAGTTGGTTCACTTCGCTCTTTAGCGCTTGCAGTTGGTTGTCATCGTTCCAGCTGGTTCACCATGCTCCAGCTGGTTCAACTTGGCCCTCGCCTGATTACGAACAACTGATTCAACTCTGGACGTCTCCATCGCTAATTCAACTGCCGATTCTATGAACACCAAACCAACTGCTGAATCTTTATATTGAACCAACTGCTGGACAGATATAGCTGCTTCTCTTCTTTGCGCAATAAGCTTCTTCCTGCTTATATTCTTCTTCGTTCCTAAAAACCTGTATACTTAAGTAGAATTGTTAGAAACACAATAACAGGTTTTGTGTAATTCAAAACTTAATCAGGATCTGTCAAAACAGATCCATCAAGGCCCCGTGCTAATTTCTCACAAAAATCCCTCGCTGCTGGTTCCATACGAAATACTCAAACGCAGCGTTTCAACTTAACGAAACGACGTCGCTTCACTTCTACGACTGGTTTCCCAAACCAACAGCTGGTCACTCTAAACTCACGCATCTGCTGATCCAGCAGTCAATCACTCAAGAATGTTGACCGACACGTGTCGCTCTCTCGATCACTCTCGCGCTAAAAGCCACGCCTGCCAGCAGCAACCCCTAAGGTCGAAACGCACAACTGCTGGTTCCACGAAACGACGGCGTTTCACTCTCGCGCCATCACTGCTGAATTTCGACCACCTGCTGATTTTCGATCAGCAGGTAAATATTTTTTTTTTTTTTTGGAGCTGAATTTTCGGGTTTTCACACAATCAGTTACCACCCTGGGAAGGCAAACGTGGTAGCTGATGCTCTAAGCAGAAAATCAGCAGGATTAGCGCAATTGACTGTCCAGCAGCCGTTGGCAAATGAAATTGAAAGGTTTGGACTTGAAATAGTAACCAGCAGCAGCAATGCTATGATGTTAGCAGACCTCTCCGTAAGATCTAATTTGATAAATCAAATTCGATAAGGTCAGCAGTAGGACCAGCAGCTGAAGAAATGGGTCCAGCAGGATAAAGAAAGAGGCAACAGTCTATATTTTACAGAGGATGGAATTGTTAGGTTCATGGGCAGAATTTGGGTACCCCAAGAATGGGGCAGGGGCATTGTTAGCTTCTTGGAGACCGTGGATGGTTTGGAGTAGGATATCCTTCTCATCCACCAGGGCCTCGATGAGCAAGTGTTGTGCCTGCATCGAGTCTTCGGCTTCGTGGATACGAGCCTGGAACTTCTGATGGCACTCCACATGGTTTGCTCTAACCTTTTGTTTATTAACCTTCATTCTTTCAATTTTCTTGGATATGCTAAGGCCTATCTCAGTCAGTCCGGCGATGACCTTATGCGAGGCTTCTAAGGCTACCTGAGTATCTCCCAGTTCCTTCTTCGTGGTGGCTAATTCTCGTCTCTCAGTGGCTAACTGGGCTCTAAGGCGCCTAATTGTGCAGTCTTGGTTATCGAGAGTAATTTGTTTCATACGGAGGGCAGCCGCAGCACGAGTACGGGGAACAGAGGGGGCCATTTCCTAAAATCGAGGATACGTCTAAAAATATAAAGTCGTGAGGTTAAATCCATAAACAGAAGATAAAAACCATTGGGATTTCAGAACAGCTGACGGAACTGAAATCGGAGTCCTGTACAAAAAGTTATTAAAATTTTAAACAAAATGGCAAAACATGTTTTCGGAGGGCAGCACTGGTCTTTCGCCAAGATCTGAAATTCTTCCTGGACCTTGAAAATTTCAGATTTGGTTTCCCAGCTGGATTATGAACCTGGTGAGCTCTTATACCACTTAAATGTCACGCCCCGAGACCGAGACTCATGACATCGGCAATATTAAACTATTTAAAAATTGTAAAACATTAAGCTATCATAGCATAGCTCAAACCAGTCTATTACATATCCAAAATAATATCGTTTTTACATCGGAAAATCAGAAAAATAGCGGAAGCGAAAAAATTTAAAGTGTAATTACATCAACAAAACGAAATCTTCACCAGCCCCAGAACTGATCTTGTTCTTCTTCTTCTACTTGCTCTTCATTCGTATCTGGGTGGAGAAGTAAGGGGTGAGTGTTTGGGGAAAATCTCAGCAAGTGGGGGATACCATTCGAGCATACAAAATATACTTATACATATACTGAATAACAGATTTTAGAACAGAGCTTAGACAGAACAGAGCATAGCATAACAGAGCAAAGCATAGCATAACAGAGCATAGCCTGACAGATAACACTGATGATTACTTCGTGTCTATGATTTACTGATCAGTCCCTAAGTTTTACTCCTCTCCTGGGTCGAGGCCATTAGTTACACCAAGTAACCCAGAAAT